>JAECUM010000145.1:0-30884 GCA_016617855.1 Megalonaias nervosa | reverse complement strand
TTTATATCAACTTTACGGCTTCTGTTCATGGGGCCTCTGAATTTCTCCACTCCAAACCAATGGTTGTAGATACAAGTTTAAACAGCCAACAATGTCGCCAATAAAAAAAAATCGCCAGATGGTCAATGTTCCCTCTAAGGTGCGTGGCCGCACAGCTCCTTAGAAAATGCCGCGCAGCAGTTTCAAAATTCCGTGCACAAGTTTTGGTAGCAAATACATATGCCACGCAGCAGTTTCAAAATTCCAAGCACACAGAAAAAAAAAAAATTCCCAATTTGCAACATTGGTGAAGCCCTGCGTGATGCCTGAAAAATTTTTTACACGCTATTTTTCGTACTTTTAAGAAGAAAACACTATTTTTCGTGTATGAGAAAAATGCATATAAAATTTCAGTAGCCATGATCATCTTGCATTATTCATAAGCGATCTCTTCCCTAAAATGATAATAAACTTTTTTTGGTTTTTTTTCGTACTTTTAAGAAACAATTTTTTTTTCGTGTACGAGAAAAATACATGTATATGAAATTTTGGGAGCCACACCACGACCATGTTATATCCGAATTCGTGTTTTAACGGAGCATGCTATAGCGGGGTCACACTGTAATAATAATAATATATTATATCTTGATATATTTTTCTTTTATGAATGTTCAATATTTATAATAAAAAATTATGGTGTGCATAATACCTATAACAAAATAAATAAGTACTTTATAAATAATTAATCATAATATATTCAGAATTAATTTTAAAATTAATTCTGAATATATTATGATTAATTATTTATAAAATACTTATTTTACGATTATAAGTATTATGCACACCATAATTTTTTATTATATATTTGAGTTCTGATGAAATACTGAACACTCGTCAATAATATATCAAGATATAATATATTATTATTTCTAAATGTGCATTATACATAATACAAATATTAATAAAACTTTATCTCTATTTATTCAAAAAATTATATATATATGTATATATATATATATATATATATATATATATATACACACACACACACACACAGAACACAATAAAGATAGCTAAATATGCACTCGTCACATGTCACCAGAGGTCTCGCTAGGATTTTAAAACTAGGAGTCCAGGACTCCCATTTTGGTAAAAATAGGAGTCCCACCAGCAAAAGTTGCAGTCCCCTCCAAGAAAATGTTTAACTTTGCAGATTAGAAGAACTGTTAGTTGCCACTGAGTTTTTTTTGCACGCTCTTTATAACACTTACATGTACAGCCATGTCAGCCTATTCTGTGCAACTGGTAATTCTGCACAAAGATAAGTCATTTCTGTAAACATTGGATCACGTGTTGTTTTGGTTGAAAATCCAATTTGTATCAGGAAAGAACAATCGTCCCTTAATTAAGGAAAGTGATATTCATAAAGTATACAAAAATAACCCACATTTCTATTCTAAATGAGTATAAAAATGTGATTTCTAAAATGTCAACATGAAGACCCAATCTATGACCTTGAACTTGTAACCCAGAAAAACCTATTTAATATTTATCTTTTAGAATCACACAAATAAATACATTATTTAAATGATAGAATTGTTTACCTTTGAACAATGCTGTATCTTAATCCAAGTTTCTAATTTACATGTAGTTGTCCTACACCTACTTTATCGTCTGCTATCCAATTTGTCAACTGGCATCTCGGACAGATTCTCTGGAAAATCCTGGCCGTATAACCTGTTTCTAAATTCTTTAGGAATATTTTTTCCCATAAACGAGACGTTGTAAACACATATCATATTCATTGTTGTTTCTCTTCAACATAATAGCTTATTTTTTTAATAAAATAATGAACTTTTACTATTTTTTTTTACAAGATCAGTTTAGTTTGCTTAATAGCTCTTGCCATTTAGTGGCATTGTTTCGTTGAATTCTGTAAAACCAACTATAAACATAACCTAGATCATTGGCTGAAAAGCTGACAGAAAGAGTCTAAAGTAATGGATTTCATTTCCGTAGCCTGATGCATAAATATTACATTTTTTCAAAGCCACGTGCAGAATAGGCCGCCATATCGTGAGCATAGCTGCCAACCCCCAAGTATAAAAATACTGATTGCTTATGACAGAAATACTGATTTTCAGGACCAAATACTGATTTTTAAAATTTTAATGCATATGTAACTACTTACAACATATACAACCATCAGTAAGGTAGGACAGTGCCTTACATAATTATTTAATATCAAACATGCATGTGTTGCACACTTGTACCTTCTGGACGGTAACCCTTTTCCAATCGGGTGCCCATTCAGAAGGTGCAAGAGTGCAACACACTCAGACACAGGCTGTTTATATGAGCCTTTTCCACACCTTGTTTTTTTTTTTTTTTTCAATCATTACCAATTCCAATTTACCAACTTTCGTTGATAATCTCAATTCTGTGTGATTTTCTTACTGTACTGTTTTAATTCTAGCATACAAGTAATCCTTTGCGATTTTACTGTCTGGAAAACTTGTGCGAAATAAATCGCCGGCAAAACTAGTAACTGAAAGAGGACAGTTCATTGCTAAAAGAAATTTAATAAACCGAATTTCAATCGAATTACATCAAGGTTCTCTCTGGAATTTATACAGATCCAAGTTCAGGCTGAGTTGTATATGAAGAAGTCGCAAGCTGATGTTTATTAGCTTTTTCGTGCTCTTGTATTTCATGTGCACCTCCATGCCCAACAGCAAAATCACATTACACAATTTGCAAAACGTAAAGTCTTCTCCTTTACTAGATGATTTCACAAATCTAAACAAGACGGCACAATTGTCCTTTCAGTTCTGTTTTCTTGTCTTTTCTGGAGAAAATTCTGAATATTCTGCTTTCCTATTCAACATGATTAGAAATTGAATATTACAAAGATGAGACAGTGGTAGCGGTAACTGTTTGCGAAATCCAACATGGCAGATAAAGACAGGCATGGTAGCCTCGATTTCGAATGAACCAATCATATTATAGAACTGTATTCCTATATACATGCAATACAATTCATCAGAATAGAACCGCGTGCCTGTTCTAAACTGAAAATTGCAAGGAAATTTTTTATTATTTTTTTAAATTAAAAAACATTTTTTGCCAAAAAAACGTACGCCCGTATTCAGGTCCAAAATACGGGACAAATACGGAAAATACGGGACAGTTGGCAGCTATGCGTGAGTCATGAAAACATAGGGGTGGTATCCCATTTGTCCAAAATTAGTATTTTGAACAGAATATTCTGGAGACATTTGCCGCTTTTCAATTGGTAAGCACTGAAGAATTTTTTATTTTTGTCAATAGGCCGAATTCAGTATGCAATTTGTGCCAATATTGGTGACCTTGGATGCTCAGAATAGCCCGACAGCGGTGTAACTCTTGTTTGTCCTTAAGGGGGAGACTGAATTTTGTCAATTCAAGGAATGGTCTTATTCCAAACGCTAAGCCAGGTATCATACACTTTCTTACACTAGGCTACTATCCCATCCAAACTATCAGTTCTAGCAACTTTAGCATTCTTCTGAATCTTATTAAAATCTTTGTTACTTTGCCATTTAACCCCAAAATACTTATCCAAATTTGCAAACGACGTTTTGTCCAAGTCTTGATGTGTTTTGATTTCAAGTTCGCATGCATTATTTATTTGGCTACAATTAGAAATGAACACTAATGGAGGCTAAAATTCTGATGTACTCTTATTAGCAACCCCAGTGCAGGGCATATATCCCTTAGAATTGTCCCAGTTTTACATGGTCCCTGCACTTTTTCCATATGTTAGTAACTTCCTGTATTAAAGACTGATATAAAATATATATGAAATAAAAGCCAATAAAATTATCTTTCTAAATATGTATTACTTGTTAGTGTTATTTATTTGGATTTACACTTTATCGCAGGTTGAAAAGTAAATTACAGGTAATTTACGCTTCCTGCACAAAATCAATACTGCCTTGACCTGTGTGTAACATGTGGTTCATTTGGAAAATTATGCGACCGAGTTAATGACTATGAATATTCATGAAAATTTCCAGCCAATCAGAAAATTGAATGATGGTTAGTGCGGAATTTGAAGAATTAAAATATCACAAGCCATGCTGAAGATATAGTGATGCAAATTCAAGTGCCGATCGTAGGCGATCCTCAAAGTTTACAAACATTCTTCACACGTCATTAGATTGTACATATTCTCATCTTTAATTTCATGTATTAAACGTCTGTCGCAAAAGAGATTTAGTGTGCCGGATTTTGCTTTAAAGGTAAAGACTTTTGAGTTTTTGTACTTCGCTGAGCATGTACTATGGACGCCATCTTGAATATATTACGATGTTAGTAAACAAACGTTTGTAACCAGTAGTTCAATGCCATATCGATTAGTAAATGTCCATAATATAGTGTCTACAACTTGTAGCTAACAAATACATGGTTCTAAATCGAGTTTTATCATATATTCTTTTATTTTAAAAGAGATCGTCTTTTGAGAATTTGTCGAGACGACCGTTCTTCATAACCATGCGATATCGCAGTTAACATCGAATTTAGTTTTCTCGTTCAAATCGTTTAAACAATACCAAAAAAAAATTCTTTTAAATGATGTGTGAAGAACTACTTTACAGACTAAGATGTGTTTCATCAACAATGAAAACAATTTACAACTCAATTATTTCAACCGAATGGTGACATTTATATTAATGTAGGAAGTAAAATATGAGATTTTCCAATTACCATGACAATAATTAAACTTGAAATTTTATGCATAATCCATGATTAGTAAAGCCTTGGATTTGATACATAGTTACCAGCATTGACTTTATTAAAATTTCTATTTGAATGGTTTTGCTGTGGAGAAAAGAAACATTTTTGATTTAACACCATATATTAACATGTTGCTGTGTGTGTTAGCACACAAAATATTACAAACAAAATTTAAATATTGGTGAGATTTTTCTTGAAATAACTTTCCCTGTTGTAAACGTACATCTTCAATAATGGCAAATACGAGTCCAGCATGTTGTTTTACATAAAGCTGGAAAGTTTTATGAATTTATCATTAAAAATAACTAAATTACATCAATTTATGTCAAATTTCCTTTTTTTCTGGTGCCATGGATTTATCGCGTGTGACAGTATTATTATAAGGAAAAAGGTGAGCAAATTGATAGAAAATTGGCAACTTTAAAATGTCATAAGTTTACTTCTAGTAGAGATATTTTCAAAATTTAAACTGTTCTATGCTTCTTGAGATGAGAGCTATCATTTAACAGTGTTTTAAAGCAATTAAATGACAATGAAAAATCAGCTGGGGTTGCTACTCTTATAATAACCACATGTACATCTCTTGGTTTGTCTGCCTCTGAAAACAGTCATTGTAAATATCAATACATTTTCTCGCTCAAGCGGCTAGTCGAAGTCTATGAACTTGCCACCCATACTGCATAGCTAAAATGATCAATTAATCAACACATTCTCCCACTCAGTAGGAGGCTGAAGTAGGACTGGCAAGTCTTTGAATTTGCTGCCCAGCTATTTGCATGCATACAGAGGACTCCTGCATGGGTGATTTTCTGCGTCCCAGGACAAAAATTTGCGTCCAAATACGCGTAATTAAACGTTACCTAGATCTCTGTGTCACCATTTATTTTAAATGTAGTTGGGGGGGGGGCCGGAAATAATTATGTAATATTTACCTGCTACTACTTCACTACATCAATGATAAATTATGCTGGACAATTGGAAATCAAACAATCATAAATTAATTTCAACATTACCTGGTTCAATGCCAACTGTGAGAACTTTGGCATTTCGAAAAAGATCATCAAATGCTGCAACCAATGACAGCTTTGGGTCCATTCTGGAGAAGAAAAAAAACATAGCCCATTTAATGAGTGTAAATGATAATGCGCTGAATACTACTTAATTTCAAGCTTTTGCCCCATTTACTAAACAAAGTATTAGGCTTTTAAAGTTACACGTTGAATGAAAACAGAGTACTTAACCACACCGGGATTTTGGACTAACTAGAGGAATTAGTCCTTTTAAGATGGAGGAGCTCTAAATATTAAAGGAATGGCATGGGAAGAAACGTGACAGGATGGTGTTTTATACCCCTGCTGTGTTCAAGCATCCATTCTAACAAACACAGAAAGCTATTCCAAAATTAAGGGTCAGTAATGCCAGGTGAATGTGAATTGACGTGCAAAATTTTATGAAACCAGTAGCCAGCCTCACTTTATTTTGTGAGTAGAACAGTTCTTTACTTTTTAGTCTATCATGGTTACAAACAATTAAGTAAAGTTAAGTTGTGTTTGTCTATGTTTTTGTAATACAGTCATTCATAGCAGTATTGTTTGGAACAAGAAGTCAAGTTAACAAGAATTCAATCAGAGTTAGTTGTGTTTATATGAGGTGGTCGTTTACAGCAGTATTGAACTGCACATATTGCCAAAACATCTAGGTCGATGGTCATGTTCTGCTGGTGGTTGTCAGAGACTGGTTTTACTGTCTAATGAATGAATTAAAAATTAAATTATGTTCATTAGTTCTACTGTACTTCTTCTGAGAGCACATTTATCCAGAAGTCAAAGAGTTTAAAGGTTCATCTTATTTTTATTAAGTTGCACTTAAACTTTTAACTGTCTTTCTCTTATTGCAGCAAAGTTACAAACCTACAAATTAAATATAACTATGAATCATTACAAAAACTACAATAACCCCCTTTGTAATCCAAATAACACATTCTCTGCAATCTTCCTGATTTCTTTGTTGTGAAGAATGACTTGATTACTAATTTTGACTGACCTTTGTATGTGGACGGTGAGTAAAATCCATCTTCTTTTGAGTCATGGGATTAAATCCTTCAGAATGCTCTCAGTTTTTAGTATTAATCATTGACAGAACAGAACAACTGTGTAACCATCAGTTTGGGGGGGGGATTACATGAAATAAAATTACTGACGCATGTGTGGAATGCAGCATTACCCCAAGGTGAGAATAACATCAGCTCTGCCCATAGCATTAGTCAATTCCTAGTGATAGCGTCCTCACTGTCTTGACAGTTTCCACATGTTACTCTTACCTTGGGGTGATGCTGCCTTCCATGTATGCATCAGCAATTTAAATTTCTGATGCAACAGCACAAATCATACCTCGCAGTTTGTCTCTGCCCCCAGTAAAATCAGAATAAAAAGGTGAAGAACAACTTGTTGGTCTAACATCTACACTAATCCCTCCCATTATGCAGGGTTTGTATACTTCCACCCTAGTGAAATTCAAGGACCGTCCAGGGCCTCAAAATATAATCATTACAGGGGAAAAGAATGTACCATGCAAACCCCCTCAAAAAGGAGAAAGGCAACACAACAAAGCAAGATCATTGATGCACTGATTATGGTGATATTCCAAGAACTTTAGGGCAAACTGTGGTTCAAAATAATTTATGCAGGAGCAAACATGATTTTCAAGAACGTTTCAATGACTTTGAACTAAAATGTTTATTTCCACACACTGGATTTAATAAAAGGCCAAAGTCCAGTGCTTTCAAGAAAACGTACTGTATGTATCCTAGCTAGTTCTACAATGTAAGAAGTATCAAATGTTATTTATGTTTTGGTGCTACATCTTACTACCCAAATAATGGCCTTGTGCAGCATGTTCCGATGACTGACATCAGAATGAGCATCAAAATTTTCAAGAATATCTCATACCCTTGGCAGCACACACTGAAGCTTTTCCACAAATTAAAGTCATGTTGATTTAGATGCACTTTTCTTACTCAGATGTCTTGTTTCAAATAAATTGAAAATTCTCACACAAGCAAATGGACGTGTTTTCAAGTTGCACTGACCTACATTTCACTAGGTTGGAATGCAATGGAAGCCTGGAATGCCGAAATTGGTTAAAAGGATGGTAAATGTCTTGAACGAAATGAGGCTATCTAAACACTTTCTTCAATATTAGTATATTTTTATTTGTTTCATTAAACAAACGTTCTTCAACCTAATCCATTTTCGGCATTCCCTGCTTCCATTGCATTGCATTCCAACCAGCTGAACATAACATCAAATGCATCCATTTGCTACTGTCAGATTTTGATTCAATCAAGATGGTGATGGCAAAGTAAGTATAATCAGATTTAAATTTGTGCAAGAGTGTCAATATGGGCTGCCATGTGAGATATTCCTTAAAATGTTAGCTCTTGTTTTCCTGTCAGTAGACTTGAGATCACGCTACACGAGGCCGTTACTTAGGCAGCAAGACGTAGCACCAAAACATAAACGTGTGATACGTCTTACGTTGTAGGACTAGTCCTACAATATAAGATGTATCACATGTTATTTATGTTTTAGTGCTACGTCTTACTACCCAAATAATAGCCTTGTATGGCATGTTTCGATGTCGGTTGACATCGGAACGAGTAGTCAAAGTTTCAGGAATACCTCACACACTTGGCAGCCCATATCGACATTCTTCCACAAATTGATATGTAATTAATATACTTACTGTGCTGTTCCTGGTGGAATCAAAATCTGACATTAGCAAATGGACGCATTTTCATGTTCCGCTGACATACATTTGAATTTGTTGAAATGCGACGGTAGTCAAGGTATACCAAAGTATGTTCATGTGGGGGATATGCTTATTGAATGAAACAAAACGTTTATAGTTCCAATAGGCATAATATATTTTTATTTGTTTCGTTAGAGACTAATATATCAACTTAACCCAATTTTGGCATTCCCGGCTTTCAGCACTTTCCAGCCAAGTGAAATGTAGGCCAACAAAATTTGAAAACAGGTCCATTTCTTTTGTGAGAATTTGAATTTATTAGAGAAAAGACGTCACAGTAACTAAAGTCTTACTAAAACATTATGACTTTACTTTGCAGAAAAGCGTCGTTATTGGTTGCCAGTTGAGATATTCGTGAAAAAGTGACTTTCGTTACGATGTTAGTCGACATCAAAACACGCTACACAGCGCCGTTAGTTAGGCAGTAAGACCCAGACGCGCAAAACATAAATATCAGCGTCGAGGTCTTACATATAGGACTAGTTGTATGGCTAGTATCCTAGTCAAATCACTGCGAATGTTCTTTACCCTATTTAACTCTACAACATCATATGCAACGTAAACAAAATTAGGATCTGATGACCAATTTCATGTTAAAATTATCAACAAATGCGACTTTTGTCATTGTCCGTAACATTGCTGAGATGCCCACATTCCGATTGAGGGGAAAAAAAAGATGACCCCCCACCATCACCAAATCCAAAACGGTCTAATTTCAAACCATTGCTATTTCATTTTTCTTCTCCATATTCAAAGATATAAAAATTACTTTTCACTCAACCTGGCTTAAATGGCTTCGGTATACGATAGTTTATGTCAAATTTTCCAAAATGTCCTCCTCAGTTATTGCAGCTTTCTATCTCGGACTACCATTCATCCCGGCTAATATTTTGAACACGAATTGGATTGACCAATCAAAAACAAGCATAGAAGGCGAACCTTAAACTTTATTCCGATCATGCACTTATACAGTTACCTGAGCTTGTTGACTCAACAGGCTATCCGGATAACTCAAAGAAGCTCTTCGAAAAGATTGTATCTCGCAAGAAAATTGTGCGGACGACTATTTTTTTTAAATATATTTATTCATGCTGTATTTTAACTGGGGATTAAACCTTTAGCAGGATGAATTAAAATAAAAAGTGAATCCACAAACAACACACAATAAAGGACTTAAAACCATAGGTTAAAACCTCTGATCACCATATGAACCTTATTTAATTTTCTTTATTGTGACTACAATTAAGATTTTGTATAAATTTTTAAACAAGCATATTTTATAACTTCATCTAATTTTTATGTGTGTGATAGCTGAATAGAAATTTTCCGTCTATCAGGGCCGGATCAGGGGGGGTCCTCCCCCACCCCACCCCCCAAAAAGACGCACACACACACACACACACACACACACACGTACAGTCACTTGTGACTTGAATTTGATCATCGTTTTGTTCTTGCGCACATTTATTTGGTATTATGCACACTTTGTTTAAATAGACACATAGACTTTTTTGCTTATGTGCCCTTTCGAGAAAAGTCAGGGCTTTTTTTAAAATTTTGGACACCCCACCCTCCAACACTTGACCTGATCCGGTCCTGTCTATCATCTTGCTTCAACCAAAAGGGCTCCTATCGTAGCTTACAATTTATGTACAAATCATACATGTACTATGTAATCCTAGGATTAAATAGTACATGAATGCTTCGGAGGTAATCCTTGGATTATACAGTGTATGTATGATTTGTAGGTAAGTTGTAAATAACGATGCAAGCCCTGTCCTCTACTTGCCCTTGCCGCATAACCTGGAAAATATGACGATTCCCACCTTACAAAATATATACACCAGCTGGATATGAAAACAAAAAAGCACATTTATAGTGTTGCAGCATTGGCCCCTGAGTCAGACGATGCCCCTAGTAGCAAAGCACTCACACATAGCTCTTAAACTTTTCCACCGCATAGGCATCTTAGTAACGTTGTCAAAATTTGACCTTTCGATATCTCAACCTTTTATGCAAATTATATTTACAATGTCACATACAGACAGTTATGTAATTGTATGTATACAATGTCACAGTCAGACAGGGGTTGTAGTGCTGTAGGAACGTCGTTCCCTTACGTTGCGAGTTCCCTTACCTTTTTGCACTCGACATTGTCCCCCCCACACACACACACACACATCTCAGTAATATGTGTTCCCTCACTTTTTTATTGCGTTCTCTCACTTCTTTATTTAGCAGTACATCACTATACCTATTGATATGTAAACTATATCACAGTAAGACAGTTACCTAATGATATCTATACAATGTCACAGTCAGACAGTTACCTAATGATATGTAAACTATATCACAGTCAGACAGGTACATAATGATATGCATACAATGTCACAGTAAGACAGTTACCTAATGATATTCAAACTATATCGCAGGCAGTTACCTAATGATATGTATACAATGTCACAGTCAGACAGTTACCTAATGATATGTAAACTATATCACAGTCAGACAGTTACCTAATGATATGTAACTAGATCATAGTCAGACAGTCACTAATGATGTGTATACAATGTCACAGTCAGTAACTATATCACAGTCAGACAGTTACCTAATGATATGTATACAATGTCATAGTCAGACAGTTACCTAATGATATGCATACAATATCACAGTCAGACAGTTGCATAATGATATGTAACTAAATCACAGTTGCATAATGATATGTAACTAGATCACAGTCAGACAGTTACTAATGATATGTATACAATGTCACAGTCAGACAGTTACCTAATGATATGGACCGCTCCGGCGGCCTAGTGGTTAGAGCGTCCGCCTCGGATGTGGAAGGTCGCGGATTCGAACTCCGGCCGAGTCATACCAAAGACTTTAAAAAATGGTACTAACAGCTGCCTCGCTTGGCGCTCAGCATTAAGAGGTTAGTGTTAGGACTGGTCGGCCTGGTGTCAGGATAATGTGACTGGGTGGGACATAATGCCATATATCTGCGGCATGATACCCCAGTGCTGGACATCACTATAAACTGTCACACTGCAGACATCGTAGCGATATGACTGAAAAATTTTTAAAAGCTACGTTAAAAATCTAAATCCCCCCCCCACATACACACACACACCTAATGATATGTAACTAGATCACAGTCAGACAGTTACTAATGATATGTATACAATGTCACAGTCAGACAATTACCTAATTATATGTATACAATGTCACAGTAGACAGTTACCTAATTATATATATATACAATGTCACAGTCAGACAGTTACCTAATGATAATGTTATATTCAGTCTTATATAATTGATAATCTGCATTAGAGAACATATGTTTGCCTGCCAATGTGAACATTCTAGCATAAGCACTGGAACATTCAAAGATCTGAATTAAAGAGTAAGTACAATACTCTATGAATCCACTGACTGTTTGTACAGCTATTATTGTCAAACCTTTCCCACTTACTGTTTCTTTATTTTGTTTACATTGAAATTAAAAGCAACAATCGCTTAAAACTTAAACACAATTGTACTGACTTTATTATCAGCTGTAAAATATCATCAGAAAAATCTCAGTGACAGTCAGCGAAAATATAACGTATTGTCTCGCGTATCACATACAAATAGAACAAAGTTCGTTTTAAATAATTCTAATTATTTCGAACATGGGAATATTATCTGGGATAACTGCATCCTCTTTGATAAAAAGGAAATAGATACAATGCAACCCGAAGCAGGTAGAATTCTTTTATTTGCTGGACAACAAAATTTATATGTGCTAGAATTTCTGAGGAGACAAAATAAGAAAGACTCTGATAAAGATACTGCAAACATGGAATGTTTTGTTATTTTAATGCATCATGACGTCAGTGGCGGAGCGAGGGTTAGATGAGCTGACATACAATGAAATTTCAGCTTCAAAAAAAGCTCCCGAGGGCGCACTCCCCCCACCTTTCGCCTGGCGCCAGGGCAATTGCACCTCACGCGCGCAGGCAGGCACTCAACCCCTCACGCCGCCACTGAGCATATTGACATTAAAAAAGATAAAACAATTCACAACCTCTACAGATTTTTCCCCCAGTTATATCCAAATTCAGCCACTTCAAGGTTTTATTAGAAACCGATGAAAACATATGATACAGAGCTTGTAAACCATACTTTTATGGCATTTGTGTGGTTTTTTTTAAACAAATGGTTCAAAATTAAAAGACGATAAATTCTACTTATAGAGCAATTAAAAACATCAGAAAGTAGAATGTTTCCAGGCTATCAACAGACGGGAATGACCGAGATAACTATCAATTATTCGGCCTTAAATCACACAAAAGTTATCTGATAACGGAACGACATTTAAAACTGCATACACTAGCAGCAGCATAGTGTAACACAAGATATAGTATTGTTGACAACTTTAGCCCAACTAATAATAGTATTAATTTTGATAACTTTTAGAAAAATTGCCTGTAGGAATCCTGCTGGTTTCTCCAAACAACATGTATAATGTGGACCCTTCTCTTAAACATTACACTTTTCGTACGTAATCAGATCCGTGGTAATCAGTCATGCGGTCATATACATATATGTTATAGTACGAGGCAATATTAAAGCGATCCTAAAATTGTTTCACCTAAATTATGAAAATATACTCAATAAAGGCATTTCTTACATGTAACATGTCTTGTACGTTCACATGAAGTATGATAGTGAAGCAAAGAAGATTGACTTCAATTACATTTTCGTGCTGCAATCCATGTTTGGTGATAATGCAACTTAAATATTCCCTTGATCAAATCAATCTAAAAGGTATTTCGGTACCTTCTGCAAGGTTGTTCGTACAGTTAAAGTAATTGGTCTTATTTGATAAGCTATCGTGTAAGACTGACATACATTCTAAATAAAACACGGACTCCTTGTAGTGAAACTTTATAGCTGTGTCATAGAAAAGATTGATTTTTATCTGTAATTACTAACTGATCCTGTATGGGAAGCTCTCTCGCAGAAAATTGTAATTCGTTCTCTACGGCACCCATTGCCTTGCTTGCCTGTAAGCACCAACCCATATATATATATATATATATATATATATATATATATATATATATATATATATATATATATATATATATATATCCTTTTATACCCTTTAAAGAGTACAAAATAATATATTAATTTGCTAGTAAACTTGTTAAACGTGTATCCACCTGTACTCTGTACAAACTTGCATAGTCACTGATACCACACGTGTCTCTGCAGTCTCTAGTACAGCTGCATTATTGTTTTATTTGTCTTTTTAAACTTGCAATTGAATGTGTATGCCGCATTAATTTTGAAGGTGATAAAATTATTAGATCCTAAATTTTGAAAGTTATACAGATCAGTCAAAGGCTTGCATATAAATAGTTGTCAGCTATAAACCTAACGTGCAGATCGGAGGACAGGTTGGATTTCGAATCGATTTAACGAAACAGCATCGTTTTGACTATTGCATAGTATGAAGGTTTAGAAACGTGTGCAAATGTTGGAGACTTAATATTTTCAATATCACTAAGTTTTCTCTGAACCAAAAAAATGAAATCGTCTTTCTCCGTTCTTTTCTTACCCCTCAAAGGTGACAATTTATATCAATAAGTATTCTCCATAAAACAATGAGCAGCACTTAATTAGTAATGTTTGTAAGCTTCTCTGTCTGAACAGAGGATTGCTAAGCAATTAAATTAATTCATCATTAATAATATTTTTTGCGATCATTATGAGGACGCAACACTATACCAAACCAAACTGTGTTTGTTTTGTTTTTTCTTCTTCACAGTAATGGTATGGCCTTGAATGGAATAAATGCCAGCTGTATGGTGTGTTCACAATATCAGTATGCCTGCAATGAATATTAACAGTGCATCTACTTGTACAATGAGGAACGTCATATTATTTTATGGATGTCCTTAATGTCGGTGTATTTTAAACAGTTGGTCGATTTGCACCTTTTTTACACAGAGGCACCAACCATGCTCTACCTATTGTGAAGTAATTGCCAGGTTCTGAAACGAAAATAACACCAATATTACGCATAAATATCTGGAATGTACCATACGCATGATAACTTTGAAAAACGAAAAAATTATAGGAATGGAATTTCAAAGCTTACATCTTTTAATGATTCGAAAACCAATTAATACATCTGCGGTATATCACTTCTCCAGTATAACATTGTGAGCGATTTGGCTAACGCTAAAAAAAGGATTTAAATTTGGAAGGAAGAAATGTGAAAAAGCCTGATTGATTCCACTATACTTGTAGACAGATTGATGTTTGGTGTGTTCGTATGTTTTTTTGTGTCTTGTTTTCATGAGACTTCCCTCACAATAGAATTATGGATGCAAGCATAATACACGATCTGTAAATCAAAGTCATGGAATCATTAATGTAAGGGACAGCACTGGTGGCCTACGTGATGCTACATGACTGTGGCATGATGCCCCAGTGCTAGACATCACTATAAACTGCCATACCATAGACATCGTATAACAATGGCTGAAAAATTTTTAAAGCTACGTCAAAAATCGAAAGCACACACACACACACACACACACACATCAACGAAAGCAAGCAAAAACTTGTACAAGCACATGGAATGCATACATCAGTTTATGATTTGCTTATATATTTTGCCCACTTGTTGTATAAAAATAGATCGCCATGTGGTGAACCAGAAACCGCAAAGCATTTTCTCCTAGAGACTTAGACTGTACGAAATATCTTACTATTAGAAACTGAACAACAGGAACGTTGCTATTGATGGGTTACCCCTTGCAATCGCTTGAGGCCAACGACTAGATTTTCAAGGCGGCCCAAACGTACATAGTAGTAACGATGAGAATTGTGTAATCGCTATTTATATATTCAGACTTACCTGATATATATCTGGCAAGTACTTCGTTACAACATATACTACCCGAGCTGCAGTTGATAGCTCATACTTACCCTGCTCTAACCCATCCATCAGCACCAAAATTTTCATAGCTTATCTTTCAAGTAAAAAGTAATATGTCTCTTCTATAAATGAACAGCGTGCTATATTATTACAATATCATGTCTTATTTGCTGTGTTCAATGTTTGCAATCCAATACCTTCATTTCTCACGTCAGTCAAATCAATAATGTAAAAAATGATTGTTATTGAGGAGGAAGCTCGTAATAAGCTGAAACCTTGTTGTTCAAACCTCTGCATCTCCCATTTGATATTTATCTTTTTATCCTATTACTAACTTCTGCAAAAAATACTAACTAAATCAACGTAACGATGCGGTCATTGTGCATTATCGTTAACATTTTGAATAAATAAATAAATAAATAAATAAATAAATAAATAAATAAATAGTAAATAAATAAATAAATAATTTCATCATTTTAGAAATTTTTCAACTCATTTAATTTATATTCTGTGTCTGCACTGTGCGTTTTTTGATTTAGTTTTACCTTCCTTTGAAGACACCATTTAACCTCACTGTTGTGTTATTGTTTCCATTCATTCTTCCTGATATCTGCATCACCTCGTTGGTTTTGAATACAGAAATATATTTCATTTTTCCAAAAATCACGGTCACGCTATTTTTCTTATGCATACATAAAAATTTATTGGCGCTGTAGTCAAATAGTATTTAATTTATGCTTTCTAAAACAAACAACAATCGCTGTTTTTTCGAGGTGGGAGCATCTGACCATAAGGCCAAGAGAACTTAAAATGTGGCCCTGCATTCAAAGATCGTCGTCAGTTGTCCGTCCGTCAATTGCTTCCTATCACTCTGGAGTCCGTATTTGTGATCTGATTTTAATCAAGCTTGAAATATTGCTTTCTATCATTAAAATATCCGACGAGCTTGAGAGGGAGCCAGGTCCATGCATATTAATGAGGTGATCTTGCACTTGATCAGCTTTATTAGCACTCTTTAGACTATATTTCTTATCCGATTTTGATAAAACTTGCAAAATATCTTTACATCATGAAGATCTCAAATGAGTTCGATAATGAACTAGATCCATGCATACTAATAAGGTGATAGTAGCGATAATGAGCTAGATCCATTTAAACTAATAAGGTTCTATAGCGATATTGAGCTAGATACATGCAAACTGTCACGTTTGCCAAGCCCCAGCTATAAAGTCACGTATAAGCTATATTATTACTGCGATGTTGTTTTTGATGTCTAAAAATTGCCGCGGGGCGAGTGTTAAACTCTTGCGCAATGTTACATGACCGGCCGGAGACCGGGATCTTGAAGCGGCACAGGCGATAGATCGCACCACTTCACACCTATGTGTTACAGCTTAGTCCTAAGATCAGAGGGAAGCCCGCGGGATGAGTGTGGCGTGTTCCCATCCGTCCCCACGTTGACAGACAGCGAGAGGGACATTGTCCGCTAAGTTTGATTGGATCGATTCACAGCGATATCCAATCGGAATTGACATAGAGGGTGTGATTACAATGCAGGCCGGATTATAACTTTCATAACTCGTAAGCGAAGATTTAGTTTCGCCTGGACAGATTATTGAGTAATAGGGTTACTCCGAGTGAGCCACTCGTAATTTGGCGGTAAAACTTAGAGGTAGATTCTAAGGAAAGACAAAGCTTCGAAAGGAAGCTTTTTAGGGGACAGAGAACTTCCAGTTCATTTGAGTCCCGAGTCTCCAAGAGGTGGAGACGGAATTGAGACTAGCCGAACAGTCGAAGTCGACAGAAGTCTAGTCGGTGGAGAGAAGGTGGATAGAAGGTTGAGGCGGAGGAAAAGGAGTCTGGAGGACAAAGTGGAGGAGGAAGAGAAAGAGTATAGAGAAAGTCGAGGAGGAGGCGGAGAAGGAATTTGGAAAAAGTCGGGGAGGAAGAGGAGAAGGAATTGAGAGAAATAGGAGAGAGAAGAATACCACAGATGAATAGAATAAAACGACAAGTGGAAATCGATCTCACACGTCTAATCAAGTGATGCAATAGGTTATTAAATGGTCGAGCGGAAGGAGTGTAATTGGAAATTTGAATCATTTGACTATTGAATTGATATTAAATTGTTATTCGATGAATTTCAACCTTTTTGTACATTTAATCATTTAACCGTCGGCATTGCTGACTGGGGGCTCGGAGCTTTACATCTATCATTCACTAAATTTAACTTCCAACAAAATCGAGCCTGGGTGGGACTTCTATAATAGCTTAATTAAAATATTGGGAGCACCCCACCCCACCATAACGAATCCCCCACAGTGTCGGCATCGGCCGGGATCTGAATTAGACATAAATATTATCGTTATGACCTAAAGTATTATTTTTTAGGAAGTATTAGTGAACAGTTGTGAGATATTTTTCATCCTGTGTATTTTAAATTTTTATGATTTTCCAACTTGTGTATGTTATATTTTGGGTATATTTCAGTTACTTGCAGTAATTGTGAAGTAAATATCTGGCAAAATATCTTACCTGAGCAAAGTTAGTTATTGTCAACAGGTAAGTATTGGGTTAGGAACGTGTAACACCCATGAAATGTTTAGTTAGTCGAGACGAGGTATCACTTACTGTTAGTATCATCATAAAATGGCTATAGAAAGACAGATGATTGAAGAGTATCGCGCCATGGGCACATAAGATCTAGGGTACGAGTGAGATCGCCTAGCAGCGTTGATAGAGGAGAGAATCAAAGAATGGATGACCGAAAAAGCAGCCAAAATGGAGCTGGCCAGGATAGCAGCGGACAGAGAGACAAAGATGGAGCTGGCCAGGATATCAGCGACCGCGAAAGAAAGAGAGCTCGCTCACGCTCTCGAAATGGAGAAATTAAGGGTAGAAGCTAGGACCGTCGATAGGGACGACTACAGTACGAGTTCTGGAGGGAGCGTACGATCGATTCTCGACCACCGAATGGTACAGATAAGTATGCCGCGATTCAATGACAAAGAAGAGTCCATTGACGATTTCCTCGTGCAATTTGAGAAACTCGCGTGCGTTCATAAATCCCGAGTAACAATGAGTGATTAAAGTCTCGGCCTTTTAGCAAGGTACAGCTGGCGAAGTTTACCATAACTTAGCCGCAGAAGAAGCTGACGACTACAACGTACTTAAAAAAGGCCATTCTTTGCCATTATCGGCTGACTTCCGAAACGTACCGTGAACTTGCTCGAGGGTTCTTTGAGAAGTGGATAAAGATGGCAGAAGTCGAACGATCGTACGACGGGTTAAGCGAGGTTATACTCAAGGAGCATGTCCTGAGTACTTACCGTGGCGAGTTGACAGTATTCCTAGCGGAAAGAGCGAGCACAGGACTATCGAAGAGATCGCCAGCATGGCGGAGAGATACGAGCAAGCACACTCGAGGAGTGGAGATTCCGGGTGTACGGACCGATCCCGACCCAATGAGAATCACCGTGTGGTTGAGAGAGAGAGCCGGCTGTCCGTAATCGTCAGGGCGACGAGAAGATCGGAGGTGGATCTACAGGTGAAGATGCCACCCATAAGTCCGGACAGGCCTCACCCACGAAAACGGGCCTTGCAGGATGGCAAGGGCCGCTGTCGTTCCACAACTGCAAGCGCCCGTGGCATTTTGCAAGGGACTGTCCCAAGTGCAGGCAGACCCAGGTGAATGCCGTCGTTAGGAAGAAGTGCGAAACGGAGACAAGCTGTAAACCAGTAAACCTCGCGTCCCCGACTGTCGACGGAGAAGGTGCCATCCTCTTGAACGAGGCTGGGTGTAGCGTTCCCGCCCTTGTCGACAAGAAATACGTGAAGCCTGAGGACTACACAGGGGAGGTAATTGAGATCCAGTACGCGAACAGCGCGCCTGACTCGCTGCCAGTGGCTGTCATTGACCTGGAGTCACAGTACGTGAATAGGAAATTTGAAGCTGCGAGCTTGGATAGGCTATCACATGACGTCATACTGGGATGTCGTTATGTGTTTCCACAACATAACCCGGAAAGCTGCACACCGACGCCGGTGAGTGCTGTGGAAACCAGGTCCAAGATTCGGCAGACGAAACCAACACCGATGGAAGTTACGTCAACACCGGTCAGTAACGTACTTACGGCCGAGTTGAGGAAGCTTTACCAGGAAGACGCAACTCTGACGCAATTGCATGAAGACACTGCAGAAGGAACGGAGAAAGAAACTTCGAATGGCGAGGTGAAGTTCGTATACAAGAAGGGGATCTTGTATCGCCACACCAGGAAAGGACACGAGCACTTCAAGCAAGTCCTCGTGCCAAAGGAGAAGCGAGGTCAATTGTTGAAACTTACGCATGAAAGTCCCATGGGAGGATACATGGGAATTGCCAATACACATGATCGTCTTGACAAGGAATTCTATTGGCCAGGGGTCCAAGGAGATGTTAAGAGGTTCTGTCACTCCTGTGACAAGTGTCAGAGAATGGCACCGAAAACGGATCATCGACCCGTCCCCTTGGGGAGTACACCCCTTATCGATGAACCATTTCGACGCGTCGCGATCGATTTGATCGGACCGATTCAATCCACGTCGTCGCAAGGAAATCGGTATATTTCAACGGTCGTAGATTACGCTACGCGCTATCCAGAGGCTGCGGTGTTGCGTAATATTGATTCGGAAACCGTCGCTGAAGCGCTGTTTGGGATTAGGTCAACAGTCGAAGTGATCGACGAGATCCTGACCGATCAAGGGACACAGTTCATGAGTCGCGTGATGGGAGAGGTGAACCGATTGATGTCCATTAAGCATCTCACGACTACACCATATCAACCCCAATGTAACAGACTGGTCGAGCGGTTTAACGGGACTCTGAAAAACACGCTTAAGAAGCAGTGTGAAGGACGTCCCTAAGATTGGGAACGGTATATTCCTGCCATACTTTTCGCATATCGGGAAGTACCACAAGCGAGTTTAGGGTTTTCTCCCTTTGAACTCCTGTATGGGAGGACCGTACGTGGTCCCATCGCCTTACTGAGACAGCTGTGGACGGACAATCACGCTGTCGAAGAGGCACGTACTACCTATCAGTACGTCGCGGATTTGCGAAACAAACTGGAAGAAGTTTGTACCCTCGCACAGGAGAACCTCAAGCGAGCGAAGTCGCGTCAGGCAAAGTATTACAACAAGCACGCGAAACCATGCTACCGACTAAGGAAAATCTGTACCATGCTAATCTCCTTAAGAGACACTGAGAAAGAGAGACCGGCAGCGATTTTGTCGTCCCCACAATCGTCACCGAGGACACTGAAGGCGGACACCGTCCCGAGCTGTCCATTAACGAGGGATGAGACACCCTCGGACGTGGAATGTGACCCCATGTTGACTGTGGAGCAGATATAGAGACGTTGCTGGCGGGGTATTCCGATGTGCTTATGGAAATACCCGGGAGAACGTCACTTGTCGAGTTCGGGTTAAAGCTGGTGGACGACCGGCCAGTTCAGCGGAAACCCTACCCTTTGCTGGACGCGAAACGACAAGTGGTAAGAGAAGAGATAGATCAGATGATTTCTCTGGGAGTAATGTAACCTGCCGATTCTCCGTATAGTTCTCCTGTAGTCTTAGTGCAGAAGAAGGATGGCACCCATCGGTTTTGTGTCGACTACCGGAAACTGAATCAGGTAACGAAATTTCAAGTCGAAATGCTACCTGACCCAGAACATATTTTTGCTTCTGTCTCGAAAGCGAAAGATTTTTCAAAGTTGGATTTATCCAAGGGCTATTGGCAAATTTCTGTAAGGGAGGAGGATAGAGTAAGGTTCGCTTTTGCTACTCCCGACGGGACCTACCAATGGTTAGTCATGCCGTTCGGAGTCCAGAATGCGCTCAGCGTCTTCACTAGAATGATGCGGAAGTTGTTGGAACCCTTGCGCGATAGGGGTGTACACAACTTCATGGATGATCTCTTGCTAGCCACAGAGACGTGGGATGAGCACCTCACTCTGCTAGCTTACGTTTTGGAACTGCTACGTCAGGCGGGATTGACGGCTCGCCCTTCCAAATATCACATTGGGTTCCGGACGTTGGACTATTTGGGACACCCTGAGTCAAGGCACGCTGTCCCCAGAGAAGTCGAAGGTGGAGCAGCTGAGAAACGCCGCCCTCCCCACCACGAAAACTGAGGTGAGGTCATTCCTGTGATTGGCCGGAAGTCACCGGAAGTATGTGGCCAATTTCAGTGCGATTGTGGGGCCATTGTCTGACCTTATCAGGAAACGGGCCCCGAGTAAAATTATTTGGACGGATGCGTGTGAGCTCGCTTTCATAACGCTGAAGGATAGGCTGACATCCGACGCTGTTGTCCGTATACCGGATCTGTCCAAAGACTTCGTGCTCCGCACTGACGCGTGTGACATGGGCCTGGGAGCAGTACTACTGCAAGAGCACGAGGGCACGTTTTTTTCCCGTCGCGTACGGCAGTCGGTAACTGTCTGCTTCCGAGAAGAACTACTCTGTATCGTAGAGGGAATGTCTCGGAATCGTGTTCGGGATATCACGGTTCGAGTGATACTTATACGGGCGGAAGTTCATATTTGAGACCGACCATCATCTCCTCCACTATCTCGCGCAGGCAAAATTGTCGAATGGACGTTTGATGCGATGGTCGCTGTTTCTACAGCAGTACCAGATGCAGATCAGGTACGTGAAAAGAGCCGAGAACGTAGACGCCGATTTCATGAGCAGGAACGCTGAATTGGCATAGATCGCTCAGTAGATAACCGTATGTTGTATGTATATTCGTGTCCGTAGTCAGCGTGTAGCGTCGTTATGATTTTGTTCTTTTATTGCGTGTAGTAACGCACATTTGCATTTGAAGCAATTTTGAGAAACAAAATACCGATTTTATTCTTAAGCGTGGAGGGGTGCCACGTGTGCTAAGCCCCAGCTATAAAGTCACGTATAAGCTATATTATTACTGCGGTGTTGTTTTTGGTGTCTAAACATTGCCGCGGGGCGAGTGTTAAACTCTTGTGCAATGTTACATGACCGGCCGGAGACCGGGATCTTGAAGCGGCACAGGCGATAGATCGCACCACTTCACACCTATGTGTTACAGCTTAGTCCTAAGATCAGAGGGAAGCCCGCGGGATGAGTGTGGCGTGTTCCCATCCGTCCCCACGTTGACAGACAGCGAGAGGGACATTGTCCGCTAAGTTTGATTGGATCGATTCACAGCGATATCCAATCGGAATTGACATAGAGGGTGTGATTACAATGCAGGCCGGATTATAACTTTCATAACTCGTAAGCGAAGATTTAGTTTCGCCTGGACAGATTGTTGAACAATAGGGTTACTCCGAGTGAGCCACTCGTAATTTGGCGGTAAAACTTAGAGGTAGATTCTAAGGAAAGACAAAGCTTCGAAAGGAAGCTTTTTAGGGGACAGAGAACTTCCAGTTCATTTGAGTCCCGAGTCTCCAAGAGGTGGAGACGGAATTGAGACTAGCCGAACAGTCGAAGTCGACAGAAGTCTAGTCGGTGGAGAGAAGGTGGATAGAAGGTTGAGGCGGATGAGAAGGTGTCTGGAGGATAAAATGGAAGAGGAGGAGAAAGAGTATAGAGATAGTCGAGGAGGAGGCGGAGAAGTAATTTGGAGAAAGTCGAGGAGGAAGAGAAGGAATTTGGAGGAAGTCGGGGAGGAAGAGGAGAAGAAATTAGGAGAAATAGGAGAGAGAAGAATACCACAGATGAGTAGAACATAAGGACAGGTGGAATTCGATCTCACACTTCTAATCAAGTGATGCAATAGGCTATTAAATGGTCGTGCGGAAGGAGTGTAATTGAAAATTTGAATCATTTGGCTATTGAATTGTTATTAAATTGTTATTCATTGAATTTCAATCTTTTTGTATATTTAGCCATTGAACCATCGGCATTGCTGACTGGGGGCTCGGAGCTTTACATCTATCTTTCACTAAATTTAACTTCCAACAAAATCGAGCCTGGGTGGACTTCTATAATAGTTTGATTAAAATATTGGGAGCACCCCACCCCAACTATAACCAATCCCCACACAAACTAATAGGGTAATACAGCGATAACGAGCTAGATCCGTGCAAACTAATAAGGTAATATACCGATAATGAGCTAGATCCATGCAAACTAATAAGGTGATATTGCGATAATGAGCTAGATCCATGCATAATAAGAAGGTGATATAGCGATGATGTGCTAGATCGATGCATCCTATTAGGTGATACAGTTTCTAATTTCAGGAGCTTGTTACCCATCTGTAAATGATATTTCTGATCCAGTATTTGACAAATCTTGCAGGACGTTTTTATATCATCCAGATCTTGGGTGGATTTAATAATGAGCGATATTCACTCATATTAATCTTGCATCGGATTTTCTGACCTTGTTGCAACTCTGAAGGCCAGATTTTGTTACCCTAACATGATCAAATTTTGAATATATGCTTGTATCATCAACATCTTGTACAAGTTTGATAATGAATGAGATAATAATTATTAGTGAGTCGATCTTGTACCTGATTGGTTGATCATGTTACCACTCCGATTGTTATCCAGCTTGAAATATTGGCTTATATCATTAAAATTGATTGAGTTTGATAATGAACACGATCCATGCATATTAATGATCTTGCGAGCGATTGGCTGAACTTGTTACTACTTTGGAAGCCTTATTGTAATCTGATTTTGATAAAACTTGGATTACATGCGTTTATCATCAGGATCTTTAAGTGTTTCAATAATGAGGGAGATCAGTACATATTAATGAGCATATCTGGCATCAGAGTCACTCGGCTTCACAAGCCATATGATTGATCTGCTTAATTTATGAATAACCAATATCTTGGATTACATCAATTACGAGCAAGAAGCTGTTCATATTAATTATAACTTCACCTTTACACAATTTGTTTAAAATCAGGATATAACAAATTAGGTCAATTCAACATGATATAAAGCTTTGGAGAGTGTTTACATGGCACGTGTTCTATTCTACTACTTTAGCCAGGTTAGTGAAACACTAAACTGTTACGTTATGTAAGCAAGGTGAGTGATATTCGGCCCATTTGGACCTCACGGGATCATTATTTATTTGTAAGATACATCATAACATGTTCTAAAAATGAGAATTACATAATTCGAAATTTGTGTGTGCTGTTAAAAGACATAATTAATTCTTTTGATTGCCATTTTTCAGAGGAACCGTTTTCTATTGCGTTCTCTGGTGCGCATACTACTACCAGAGCCGATATATCCCCGGGGCCCGGGGCCCGGGGCCGTAAGGGGGTCCGGGCCGAACAACACTTTTTAATTTTGTAAAAGAAAAATTTTGTTCGAACAAGAACTAGGAGAGGCCCAGGTGTTTCTTACCCCAGGGCCCGTGATCGCTCTCTACGGTCCTGACTACTACTACTATTACTAATCCATTTTTTAAAAAAAGTGATTACAATTTAAAATATTTGCTGTAAAACTGATGTCAATTAAATTGAAGTCACACGGCTTGCCACAGAGCTTATTCTTCCTTCTAACCGGAAGAGTATAACTTACAGTCAAATATCACACGTCGGACAGGCTATTTGACCATCTAGCGGGAAAATAAAGATAATTTAGCTAGTAAAATATTAAATTATACTACTAAAAACTTTTCTTTCGCTTGAATGAGATAACGATATTTTCAAGTTGGAATCGGAGAAACCCACCCTCACGATGCAGTGACCAAGTCAATACGACTCGCAATTGCACTGCCTTAGGTTAAAATCCGACGCATCATGTTGCAAATAAGTCGATATTCAACAGCCCGAGTGCAGTGTGGTTATCTTAACATCGATGAATTTCTAGCACTACTTCATTGCGCTACTCAGAATACCGTGAATTTTTCTTTGGAACTTTTATCGTAGTTAAATTAACCTGACTGTCTCTCACCTTCCTGACCGCTCCGGTGGCCTAGTGGTTAGAGCGTCCGCCTCGGATGCGGGAGGTCGAACCCCGGCCGAGTCATACCAAAGACTTTAAAAAATGGTACTAACAGCTGCCTCGCTTGGCGCTCAGTATTAAGAGGTTAGTTAAAAAATGGTACTAACAGCTGCCTCGCTTGGCGCTCAGCATTAAGAGGTTAGTGTTAGAAGTGGTCGGCTGGTGTCAGAATAATGTGACTGAGTGGGACATCATCATGCCACATGTCTGCGGCATGATGCCCCAGTGCTAGACATCACTATAAACTGTCACACTTCAGACATCGTAGCGATATGACTGAAAAATTGTTAAAGCTACGTTAAAAATCTAAATCACACACACACACACACACACACACACACACACACACACACCTTCCTGTTTCCGTATGTACCTACCTACCTACCAACCATCCTTTCTACCTTCCTTGCATCCTATCCACCTACATACTTGCCCTCCTTCGTATGTACCTACCTAACTAGAAACCATCATACCTGTTTACCTTCTAAATCATCTACCTACTTACAGATGTAATATGTACCTATCTAACTACCAACCATCCTACCTACCTTCCTTCGTACCCACCTATCTACATGTCTTTGTATGTATGAACATACGTTCCTGCAAACATGAACTGAAACCCGCCATAAGTAGCTACCTATGGAAAGTTGGACAGGTGGGTTCTGAAGTAAGTTCGTCGCTTAATCGAGGACGATTTATTCAATATTTGGTTTACAAGATTTTGTAAATCTGTTTTAGACAGATGATTGATTAATACATGTGACATTTACAGTAGGGTTGTCTGTACATGATACACTTAATATGTAGGTCAAATAAGCAGTATACCATCATTAATTATCACATGACCCATTTTCATTAAGGAAGTAACCTATTATTAATTATCACATGACCCATTTTCATTAAGGAAGTAACCTAAGTACTTCTTATAAAGTTTATCTTGTGTACCACGTTGTTCCCACGTGAAGTACGAACTCGCTTTCAATATTCTTCACCGAAGGATGGTGAGGTTGAATCTTTCAAATTCAAAATGCAGTCGATTTATATATACCCAGAAATTGTTAAAGTGAAACGTTTTTTCAACCTTAGTTTCGTAAATACAAGCAATGTTGACGGAGGGATCGGAGTGAACTTTTATCATGTTTAACTAGACAGCACCTCATTTTATTTTGAAAATACTGTTCTGTTCTAGGCACAAACACAGTCATCGTACCCAAAAACAACGTTGTCTACATAGTTTATCAGTTTAAAATTTACCCTATATGGTTGCTTACATTTAAATGTATTTCAAGAACAGGATTTAACTGGACGGTTACCATGCTGGTTTACAATCAGCGATGAAATGCCTTAATCTACATTAATCACCTTACCACAAACTCAGTGATCAGTACGGAGCAGGCCATAAATGGCAATTTGTATCAATAAACAATGACGTGATAAAGGTGGAAGGTCCGAACTCAGACCTGGCAAACAATATTGCTGCCTCAACTACATACCCCACGCTTTACGGTGGGGAGGGTGATATTGTGATGTATTCCATATGAACGTCCACCGTCCGTCTGTCCACTTATCCATAACAGCTGTCTTCTCCTAAACAGATGAGTAGAAATTCACCAAACTTAATGTATAGTTGACGTATGCTGTAACCATCTGAAATATGGGATAACTTTTTACCCGTCCTCATGATCATGAAATAAAGAAGTGACAGTGACAGAGTGACATTCTGTTTAATAATGATTTTTGGAGACCTTTTTGTATGTAGTCACAGTAGCAGCAGACATGTAATTAATATACGTAACCGATGTTTGCGTTACGACCACAAGATCAGGGTCCAAATTTGTTGTGGTGGGGTCCTGAAGAGGAGATAACACGTAATAAATCGAGTAGCAATAGAGCTACGGTTAAACATGGAAACTCATTTTGTGCACTGACCCTGCTATGAATGGGTGCCTGAGAGATTAACCTGCTATGGATACGCGACACGTTTATGTTTCTCTTCAAAAATGCAACTAAGAAAACGAGATGGACGACCACTAGAAAAAAAAAAAGACGCTCCCGGCGCAACTGGAAGTGGTATTGCTACTTGAGGAAGTGGCCTTATTACTTGTTCGGACAACGTTGTCGCCGACGTAGACAGACTTGAAGTTCTCATCGGTGGAAAACGAGCAGGTAATAACTCCCCAGAGATCATCAACGAGGCAGCTGCTATTTGTCAGCGATTATATATAGGTGGTACCATGGACATTAATGTTTATCGGTCTCTCATTGATGAAATCACCGACGATTACCACAGTGATTGATTGAGGGTATGCAATTAGATACAATGACAAGAAAATAAGATGATCATATATAATGCTCAACGTGCCCCGGTCATGGTCAGGGTGATAAATTCGCGATTACCAACCTACAAAGCTATCTACGGTGATGGACTCGGTGATGTTGTTCGGGGGCTATTCAGAAGGATAGCCCCAAAAGCAATACCGATTGCAAAGCAACTGGGAATGAAAGCTATTGACGTTGTTCGTGATAAAGGTATTGGTGTTGTTGGTGATGTTGCTAGCAAAGCATTCTCAGCAATCAAGGATAGACTAGCACGATCAATACGACGAAAACCGCAATCAGTAAAATTGCCCAGCACTGAGGTTATGCCTGCAAATGTCAGTAAAATAATAAATCAAGCTGCAAATCAAAAACTAGCAGAGTTGGCTGGTGTACCATCAGAAAAAGAAAAAAAAAAGGTAAAATATAACTGCTAGTCTGATAGGAGGAAGTGGTCTTTGTGTTAGAAGATAAAGAATATAATAAAGATGTTCAAACGTGTATCTGATCCCGCATTCGACATGGACGCACCAGTTCTCAAAGATGATTCTGTGCGCGATTATCAGTATTATTCTTATGACGCACGTGTACCTAACGCACGAGGAAGAATCGAATTACAAGTCCATGATACAAGCAGATATTTCTTGCCAGCTGAAGCATTCACTGAGATCGAAGGTAGACTCGTGAAAGCAGATGATACAGCAAACGGAATTGGTGATCGAGTTGGTTTTGTTAACAACGGTGTCATGGCGTTATTTAACAGTGCCACATACATCATTGACGGAAATAATATTGAATCATGCCTGGAAAACGTCCACGTTGCCACGACGATACTTGGCCTTACAAGATACTCCGATGATTACTCGAGATCAGCTTGTCCATCAATGATCTTTGCAAAGGATACAACTGATCATCCAGAAAGCAGAAACGTAGCAATGAATGCAGCTGGAACTGAAGTTGCATCAACGAATGAAAACTTCAACTTGGGATTCGCATCACGTCGAACAATGTTGAACGGTAATGAAGAGTTCTCATGCGCGATACCACTATCACATATCTTTGGATTCTGCAGAAATGTCCGCAAAGTTATATTTGGCGCTAAACACACAGTGGTACTTGTAAGAAAAGCAACCGACAATTATGCAATATGGTGTGCTGCTGGCGTTGATGCAGGTAAAGTAACGCTGACAAAACTTTCGTTGTGGATGCCAGTAATGACTTCATCGATCGCTGAAGAACAACAGTTACTCTCTTTCATGAGTCAAGGTGGTAAATCAACATTGTCATGGTTGACGATGACCACAGATAGTATTCAAGATTACGTCGCTGGGTTATTCACATGGCAAATAGCATCACAGCAGGGGGTGTCAGCACCTAGACATATATTCATCGCGTTTCAGGAAAATGCCAGAGTAGATTCTCAGGAACTAAATCCAATGGTGTTTGATACGCTTGGAGTTAGTGAAGTTTCTTTGAGGATAAATGGACATCAAGAACCGTCCGAAGAAGTGTTGCTGAATTTTGACAATAATCATGTTGCACGTGCTTCATCGGTTGATGACATTCAAGGGGCGTGATCAGAATGTTGATTCTGGTTTGCAGATATCTCAGCGGGATTTTACAACGCTGTATCCGATCTAATATTTCTCACTGGAACACTTGGATTTGTTCAGACAATCTGTCGTTGATATACACTTTCGAGCTCGTGTAGCTCAACTACCCGCTGGTGGTTATAGAGCAATCGCTGTTATACTCAGCGATAAAACAATGCTACTTGAAGGTGTTGGTGGCCGCATCAGAGTCATTGATGCCCAAATAGAAAATATGCAATTAAATCGCTCATGATATTATAAATGTCATATCATATGTCAGTGTCAGTCTGACTCCTGGTCAGATTTAAAAACTACAATCAGTATCAAAAGCATACTGTGGAGTAAAAATATCACTAAAAAAAGAACAAATCACAGGTGGTTAAAATAAACTATCGCTGACAGAACATCAACTTAGGCACTTCAATGAAGCCAAACAATCAAAGAGCGGCATACGACTTAATCTTTCTGCGGGTGCCACTAAAGACATTGCTAAGACGGGTGGTATATTTCCACTTCTTGCTGCGTTACCGGCAATAATCGCCTCCGCAGCCCGAACTGTTGCAAAAACTGCTGCGTTGGGCGCTGTTGGAACTGCTGCTGAGATCAGTGGCGTAGCTTGGGGAGGGGATGGGGGGGACAGTTGTCACCAGGCGCCATGTGCCAGGGGAGCCAAAATGAGGAAAATACAACTATGCGTTACCTCAGATGCACTCGAAGGGGGCGCCAAGTTTGTTTTGTCACCGGGCGCTAAGTAAGAGGGCGCCAAGTTTATGTTTTGTCCCCGGGCGCTAATTACCCTCGCTACGCCACTGGCTGGGATGGCATTAAAGAAAGCAACAGAACAAGGAATAAAAACCTCCACAAAAAAAAAAAAAAAAGGGAAAGGGTCTAAGACTGCCAGGAACTCCTCCGTGGTACGGAAAAAGTTTAAGACTGCCCGGGACACTTCGTTGATTCTTCCTATGTCAAATTTTGATTTACTTGATGCTGCTGAGCGATTAAACATCAAAAGCTTCAGAGGTGTTTTCATGCGTGATCAATTAGCGCACAAACCAAACAATCTTGACACTGGTATCATTAATCTCGATGAAAGTTCACGCCCTGGTACTCATTGGGTTGCATACGCCATTCATCCACGTGGAATTGTTTATTTTGACTCGTACGGGTTGGCACCACCAAAAGAATTTTTAAAATATGTGAGCAACATGCAAAATATTCCAATATGGTATTCAACATTACCAACAAAAGCATTAACAGATCCACCAATATGTGGCCGTGAGGTACTCGCTGTACTCGACGTTGTATCAAGGTCATTAATGCCACATCATAAAGTCGTGCATGAGTATACATCGTCGTCCAACGTTTTAAACAGACCTTAAAGTATAATGGTAGATATTTACGGAAGATCAGCTAAAACTAAAACTCAGCAAGGTGATTTATCCAAGTATGCAAGTCTTGATCAGCTCAGGAATGAAA
>JAECUM010000144.1:0-72059 GCA_016617855.1 Megalonaias nervosa | reverse complement strand
GCCACCAGAGTACTGTCACTACTGGCACTGCTGTTGCCACTAGAAAGTTCTGTCAATAGTGCCACTGTTGCCACAAGAAAGTACTTCCAATATTTTAATTTTGTTGTGCATACTGTTACAACTCCATGCTCTTAAAATAAGTAACAGAAAAGAGTGAAAACCAAGTTTTGTAAATTCAAAATATGATATATTTCCATAAAATACACTGTGAAATATTAAAAATAACTTACAGTATGGTGAATGAAATCCAAAATAGTCCTAGAAGTGCTGTCACAATTCCAAAAGTATCGAGTATTCCAAATGAGTTCCAGACAAACCATTCTTGTCATTACATAAGCAACACAGCCTTGGGTCACAACCTGTGACCATAACCTATGATTAAGAAAATGAAGTTGAAATCTTCTTACCTTCAAGATTTCACTGGCAAATCCAGTGAAGCTATCAGGCTGTGTTGATTGATTTAGTTAGGTTGGCGGCCATCTGTTCTGCCACCACTGGACCTACCAAATTCAAGGCATGCCTCTGTGATCTTAAATCTCTGAGATAAAAACTCAAGAAGGTTGGCTCTGCATGCCAGCCAACAGCTTCTATTATATCTTGGACCGAAATGTTACATTCAAACACCAGGCTCACAGAGATGGCTCTAACCTCATGAGGGGTAATCTTCACGAGGCGACTCTGATCTTGTGAGACCTCAGAGTATGCAGAGCATATAATCCACTTTGGCCATGAAGCAAGGGTTTGAAGGTGATATCCTGTTTCCTGAACCCTTTGTGCTAATTTGCAAAGGTAGGATCAGGAAGTGGAACAACCCATTATAGGTAAATCAAAGAGATGATAGATGTGTGTACAAAAACAAAAGTTATTACATCTTATTGCCTTGAATCAGAATGTTTAAGCCATATGTATTATGTTTTTGAAAAGTTTGTGAACAGTGGCAACGTTTCTTCGAAGTTGGATTTTACTGCATATATAGAATGCAAAGCACGATCATTTCAGTTATTGGAAGTGTTCAAGCGTAATTCATTTTTATTAAATTTATATTCAATTTGTACCTATTGCAACATTGTGTAACAATATTGAAAAAGGGGAAATTTTGGCAATGTGGAAATCGGAGTTCGACATATGACAACTTTTCAAAAGCCAAGTAGGGAGAATAATAAATAAAATAGTGAGATTTGGACCTAAAATGGGGAGGTTTTACACTGCCTTTTTTGAGTGCTGGTTTCAATAAATACTGACGAACCTTTCAGGTCCAATAAGGGTGAATTTCTCAAAGGGCGCACCAGAGGCGCCCACAGAAACTTTTTTGGTTGGGTGGGGTGACACATAGTGGTCAGCCATGAAATTTTATGGATGCAGGCCAAAACATGTTTAAAGGTAAAATTGGGGGAGGCAAATGTTGCCCCACCCCCTAGCCCCAATGTGCGTACGCCCATGAGACATGCCATTTTTCCCTGTGACACATCTGATTTTCCCCCAGGACAAGCCCCTCTTTTCATATTCTGGTCAGCTGTGGCTAAACTGTATAATAGCTAAAGGACAGACTTAAGTACACAAGCATAAGGCCAGTGTGACTAATTAACAGTAAATTCTTATCATCGCATTTATCTTGCGTAAGGCACTGCCCTTCGGACATACTTCAAAGAAGCCATGTTCTACAGCATGTGTATGTAAGCACCAGCAACTGACTGGCAAATAAACGATGCCCTATTTTGTTGTAACTTACTATGCCTAGGACTTCATTTTGCCAGTTCAAATCTGCAGTCACAAATTACTGTACATGTGGCAACTGTTTTTCTCATGTTTCATATCCCACCTTATTTCCTTAGGTTTAACTCTTAAGGCATGTAACAATGTTTACTAAATAAAATATTTACTCTGAATTAGTTCTTTGGGGGCACATATACTGCATGGTATATTTTGTTTTATTCCTCTTTTAATTTAATATTGACAATTAAAGTATACATATACCGTAGAAGAATTCCAGGTGTTTACTGGTTGAGTTTTTTTGGCGGAAATGGAGATGCTATTTTGTCTGCAGAGAAAATTATGCAGCATTCAGTGATCATTCATGGGATTTAAACTAATTGGTGACAATTTACTTTTTTTTGTTTTGTTTTTTTGTTTTTACTACAGTACTGTTGTAGAGGTTTAAAAAATTTGAAATTTATGTGAATAATGTTTAATCTTAACATTCTGTTTACAGATGAAAAAACTTTGTAGTGTGATACTAATTATTTCCCCACAACATGATTCACAAGTGATAAAACAGAATATGGCATCTGTGAACTGCATATGATATATCTATTTATGTATGTTTTTTTCTCTCTCAGAAATGAAAATTGACAAACATAATGTCATAATCTAGAGTTCTCTGAGAAAAATCAGGAGATATGAGATCGGGAGGTAGGTGTGGAAAAAACCCAAAAATCGGGAGCTATTTCTCCCAGCTTGAGTGTCGACAGGTATGAACTGTCCAGGCTTATGGAATTTCATTCAGGGCTTGAGAGTTTATTTAAATCACCAGCCTGGGACCTGTGCCTAAAAAACGTTTACTTTGAGCACTGGGACGGATGGTAATCCATTTTTGGCTACAAAGCCTGGCTGTGTCAAGATGACCACCGAACCATCCGATCTGGACTGAAGAGAGTTTGGGTCGACAGAAAGAACATGTAGTTTGCTTATCCTGCATGCGGAAGCTAAAGCTATTAGGAAACATGTCTTGCAAGACAGTAACTTCAGCAAAGTGTGGGCTAGAGGCTCGAATTTACTTAAACTGAGCCATGTTAAAACCCATATGTTCCATTTTGTAAACAGAGTGAGGGATTCTGGTTTCTTGACATCAAAATTGGCTTAATGATCTGAAAGGTCTTTATCATGCCCAACATCATATCTGCCATGATGCCAGAATGTGTGTGATATTACAGAGCAGTAGCCTTTGATAGTGATTGGGGCCAACTGTTTCTCCTCAATCAGCCAGAGAAATAAAAGTCGGCCAGTTTTGGGATTGAGGCACTCAAAGTGATGATGTTATTCATATGACACCAGTCCCTACACACACACCACTTCCCCTCGTAAGCCTTCAGAGTGGAGGGCCTTCTTGCTCTCTAGATTCTCTCTACAACTGAAGATTTAAATTGTTTGTCTCACAAGGCTATCCTGATAAGAGCCAAGCATGCAGAAGACGGTCAGGGTTAGGGTGGAACACCCTTGACCATGATTGCCTGAGAAGACTCGTGACCCAGGACTTGTCCCATCTGAGAGGGGGCTATGAGATTCATCTTGAAATTCTGACCCCGTAACTTCTGGATTATTTTTGGTATCAGGACCATGCGAGGGTAGGCAAATGCCCACAACCCCTCCCAACTGATTGACAGAGCATTCACAGCCCAAGCTTCTGGGTTTGGGACTGGAGAGACAAAATGTGTAGCTTGTGATTCCACCTTGTCGCAAAAGGTCAATCATCAGACACCCCCAAAGACTGATTGATGGAGAGACCATTCTATGTGAAGTGCTTGACCTTTCCTGGATAGAGTGTCAGCCAAGACATTAAGTCTGCCAGGAATGTGTCTGACTTGTATGTTGATATGAAGATTGTCACCTCAACAGAGAATTTGCCAAATCAGAACACACACGTCAGGTGATTTGATGCCCCCGTTTGAAGAGATAATTCACCACCTTAGAGTTGTTGGACATGATGAGAAACATTTTTGCCTGAAAGGTGATCTTTCCAGAAGCAAAGGCACTGATGACAGCCTTTCTTTCTAGAATGCTGATGTGCAGAGTCCGTTCTCCTGGCTCCCATGTACCACTAATGGCAGAGAAGTCTGGCAACAGGTGGTACCCCAACCATATGCATTGGTGTCAATACCTACTGTTATTTCTGCTTGGGGCTTCTCCAGCAGGATTCTTATGGTCAACCAACCTGGGTTGCGCCACTGATGTAGGCATGATCGAATCTCAGGTGTGATCATTACAGTTTGACCAAGGAGTATATAAAAACATAGCTGTGTGGGATCAAGTCCACTGCCACACTGAATAACCCTAGGCGCTGCATGAACTCTCACTTAAATCCTGTTGGGAACATACTCAACTAGTTTGACGACTGTGATTACACAAGCACAGGGAAGCCACATCAGATTCTGGTTGGTTAGGAACTCCATACCCAGATAGACAAAATTCTGGGATGGATGGAGGTCTGACTTTTCCCAGTTCACTAGAAAGCCTAGATGATCTAAACGAGGTGGAATAGAATAGAATATGTGTTTCTGGAGGTGTTGTCCATGTATGCTGCTGTCATTGTAGATGACACAGACCAGAACAGAGATATGATGCAATCCATAATATGGGTAAAAGCCCAAGGGCTGATATTGAGGCCAAAGGGAAGAACTGTCAATTGATAAACAGTGTCGCAGTAAGCACAATGGAGTAATCTGGAGAGGGACAGGAAAGTATACATTGGTCAGGTCGAGATTGATGGCATTTTTGCCGTTTCAGATGGAGAGGTGGATTGAACTCACCATCTCCATCTTGAATTTTAGAGGTACATGCAAGTATGCATCAGTCAGGTTGAGACTGATGGCATATTTGCCCTTTCAGATGGAGAGGTGGATTGATCTCACCATCTCCATCTTGAATTTTGGAGGTGAAGTGAATCGGATGAGGCAACTCCATTCAATGATGGGCCTCAACATTGCTGTTAACTTTCTGAATTAGAAACAGCCTTGAATAAATCCCCAGAGGAATGTGTTCTTTGCACAATCTCCACCACCAGTCCTTTTTATGAGCAACGTATCTTCTGCTGTAGGAAGGCATCCTTCTCCTGATCTGACGGTACATCCGTGAAGACGAGAGAGGACGAGAGGGGAGGTTGTTGGATGAATGAAACTGAAGCCCCTCTGAAATGACCTGGATCATCTATCCGTTCTGGAGGAATAGGCAGATTCAAACCACAGGTGTCAGCCATTCGCAGGTAGGCTGTCTGCATTGAGTGGGGAAGGTAGATCAATGTTTACAGTTTGGAGGCCTGAAAGTGGATAAATTGTTTCTTCCTGCCATTGTATGCTTGCCTCCTATATTGAATAGGCTGTGGACTCCTGGCAATGGGTTGGGACTGATATTGGTGCACATCTGTCTGAGGAAATCCCCTATCTCAGGGGTGTTGAACATCCCTTCACACTGTTGGGGAATGCTTGTGTGGGTGGTGCAGCGAGTTGGAGGGGCAGTTCGTGAGCTGCCTGCCTCGAAACTTCTTCGATTCATCCTCCAAAAACCAACGGAGACCCAACTTGGGTCATCCATAAAGCATAAATAAGATGCAGTTTGAGCAACATGGGCCGCAGACAGGTGTCTCTTTGGATTGGGTCTAAATTTACTGAAGCCATCAAGGTACTTGCCATAATACTGCTCAGTTAAGAACCGAGTAATCCTGGCTATCGTGTCCCAGACATGGCTTTTGTTGGATTGTTTGCCAAGCCGGAAGATTGCCAATAAGGCAAATGTTGCCACGATGTTCCAAAACCAGTTTGGTCATCAGGATGCTTCAATCTAATTTTACAAAACAAAGAAGTGAAAAATTAAAACCAGCTGTGTTGATGGATGGATAATGAATAACAGGTGATGGACCCAAACAAGCACAACATCATACCATACAATGATTTCATCTGCCCAATGGCCAGATAGCCTAGGAAGAAGGCATGGACCTGCATGTTGTTTAAACACTAAAATGAAATTTGTTTACCCAAAACCATAATGCAGATGTTGGTGAGTGCTAATGGAGAATGGTGACTTTTATAATTATTTTTCTGCTTTACCGCCATGTGGGCTGAACAAACGACAAAAACACTACCCACCAGTTCCTTCCTGGTTTCCTTGGCTGTCTCTGATGTACTAGCTGTAGATTCATCTGTATCCATGGACGAACTGGAAAGAAACAAGAGAAGAAAAAAATTGGAAATTTTTAAAAACACTAGGAACCAAACATGGGTTCTCTGGAACACATTGTCTTACCTGTGAACTGTGTTATAATATACCCTAATGCTAACTAACCAAAAAAACTTTCAAACGAAATAAAACTTTAGACAGAGTATCTACTTGCTAACACCCAAACCATCATCTGCAGAGAAGGGTTCTCTTGAACACTAAGTCTTACCTGAGAACTTTGTTATAATGTACCCTAATGCTGTCTAACCCAAAAAATTGAAAACGAGAAAAAAACTTTAAACAGACTATTTACTTCCTAACAGCCAAGTTGTCATTACCAGGAAAGTGATGCATATGTTTTGCCACTTGCTAAAGGCATGCTAGACAGAAAATTATATTAAAAATTATATTGAAATTATTGTCAGCTTTTTGTGAAATCTGACAAGACAAGTATATTTGGTTGCAAAAGTAATGAGGTAATTTCCTTATATATTTTTCCGACATAAAAGTCTATATAATGCCTAATTATTCTTTTGCCTGCAAGAAGATTCTTTTCCTTGAGGTCTGAGTGTTTTGTATCAGTGTTACCTTATCCCGACATCACCTTTAAAAACTACAGCAATCTAGTTCCGGCAAGGTATAAATACAATACATCTATCTATCATTATTGAAAGCATATATATATCCCAAATTTCCTAAAATTTTCTTCATTTCAAAATCCTGTTGTTTTTATTCCATTCTTACTCCAACTTTTTGTTTGCTTGTTTTTACACCAGAATAACAGTTCTTAAAACAGGCAGTTTTAAAAAGGGGTACCATTACCATTATACAACATAAGCAGAAGACCATTTCAGTATGAAACGTAGCTTGCAAAGGAATCAACTATAATGAAACAAGCTTTCACTAATATACCGGCCAAGAGTATGTTTTTCTACCGCTTGCAAAGGAATCAACTATCCAACAAAGCGAGTGAGCTAAACTTTCACTGTAATAATGGTCATGTAAACACAGACTTCACTATCGATGGGTTTTCTTTTTGCCTTATTTTTTAAAGCCATACCTCCCACTATTCTCTGCTTCCTTCTTTGCATCATCCTTGGTTTCTTGTGTTGCTGTTTTTTCTTTCTTTTCCATTGAGATGGGGACAGGGGCAGTAGCTTTCAGCGCAGAGCGGACTCGTAATAAGAACTGCTGAGTGGCACTTTCATACAAGTCAAATGCGATCTGGTAGGCCATCAACACAGAGTTCTGCAACACAGGAGAGGAGAAAATAACAGTACTGTTTGCAATTAAACTTTGCTTTATAAACTGTACACAGGACCTATTCAAGCATGCACAAATTGTGGGATTCTCAGCCGTTTCTAAATAAGAGTACCTTGAAGAGATTGATGCTCTCCAATGGCCAAATAGACTTTCCAGGAATCATAAAAGGTTTGTTTCTTGTGTCATTTTATTCTTTTTAACTGCAGAGCATTGAAAACAATCTCGAGCATTCTTGAAAAAACTCCAACATACCAATATTGGTAACAAAACAAATATTCTAGCATGTCTGAGTTAAAAAGTTTACAAAATGCAACACAAGCTGCTTTATTGCAGTTTCTGAGCTTAAACCATGGACAGAAGACTACCAAACTTAATTGCCTCAATATCAAGGTGTACCCCACATGCCAAGTTTGGTTAAATCTGTAAAAATTCATAAAACACAAGTTATTATAATGGCATCATTTAAGATATTCCTCTGATATATCCACAAACTGGGTTTAATAAAAACCTAGTTATACTTGCTAGTGTTATCATGCTCACAAGCCAGGAGAGGTAGAGACTCTGACATGGCTCTGATACTCGTTCACAAAAGTGTGGAACATTGCTGGTCAAATCTGCACCATTTTCATTCAGTATAAAAGTCTGGAGTCACAGCTGCATTATTTAGAGACAACTATACATAGTGAGAAGTATTTCAGTGAAAACCCAAAACATCCACAACTTCAAAAGGAGTAGTAAGAACAATATTTTCAAGATGGTCACTTTGGACATCATGTTGAAAGCCTGATCAGTAATATTTTCATTCTGGACCATCATATGAAATCTTTCAGAGAAAAACCCCATGTGGACATCTGTTTGAAGATTTTCAACATTGGCCCCATCAGGAGTCTAACTGATGCCATCTTAACTCCATATCATAAGAAGTCTTTCAGTGAAAACTTCACGTCAATATGACTTTGCCTTCAAGAGAACTGGCCATAAGTTTTTCAAGATATGTCTTATATTTTCAGACCAACAAGACATTGTAAGAAACCTTTAAGTGACAATTCCATGTCACTACAATCATCTGTTTAGAAGTTGCAAAGAGACTTTAAAGATGGAAACCATGACAGCCATGCTGTAGGTCAGAATGGCATGTATTTGGGACCAACTGGACATCACAAGCCAGTGTTGCACCTCAAGTGTAGGACTGCATTTTTCCTGCCATTTCTGGTCTAATGTCCCACTAGCCTTGACTCCCGTGCACCTCCTAGACATGCTTTTTCATTAAAGAAAAATGTACAAATACATATACAGCATTTCTTTAGTAACAATCCATCCAAGTCCCTGTTGGTGCTATTAATGGTCAGAGTCGCTAAAGGTGATAAAAACTTTAAGATGGCAATTAATACTGACTTTAAAACAATATACCTGGCAAAGAAAACAGTCTAGGCTGTACAGTCAGCCAAACTACAATGTAAAGTCTTTGACGGCCAATAGTGTGACATATATCTGAGGTTAAAGTCACACCTGCAGCATACATGCCTACCCCACGAGAGATATAAGCATAATTGTTGCTATTACACGTGGCAAAAAAGCATAATTTGGGTGTATAAAGTGTAATCTATATATTACATGCCAGAATAACAGCACAAATGAAAAAGATAACCTGGTTTCTGCAGCTGGTCAAATTTCTTCTCACAAAGAGCAAATTCCATATGGATTAGAACCAGAACACACACATAAAATATACTGAAAAATTATTTATATTCAGCACTCACTTTAACTAGTCTTCATGTGAAACTTTCGCTGAATGACTGTGAAGCAGAATTCTGCAATGATCATGGTCAGGTGCTCAGAGTTCTGTATTACATTACTCTTATATTCTTCTTTTAAAGTTTGTAAAGTGGTATTGATTCGTCCCTCTTTCTGATTGGACAAGTTTTGATGTTTGAAAGATCCATCTGCTCTAACATTATCCATCATATAACATCCACAACTCACACCATAAAGTATCATATTCCAATCAATAAATGCATTTATTTTTTACTGGGTTTTGTCTCCATCTATCTAATCTCATATATTCTACTCTATTATGTCTGCGTAATCTATCGATCCAGTTTGGCTTGTTTATTATTCAGAAGTGCAACTCTGACTCCATGACAAGAGGTTAAACCTTACAGATGGTTTTGATTTGCAAATTATACCTCGACTAGAGGAGGGTCAAAGAGAAATTAGCTTTCTGCAACCCTAAACTGGGTAGAATGATCAATTTAATGTCAAGCTTACCTGTAAATGAGTATATGCTGTACATTAACTGACTGAAGAATTCTGGAACTTTTGAAAATTCTGGTAATTTAAGTCAACAGATCAATCTTGTGACAAGTTAAATTATTATTTTTAAATTATTCCTTAATGCAACTTATCAATCTAAAATGGCTGATAATTCCTAAGTTTCTCCCCAACACAGACATTGCTTTTTCTCAAAAATACAGAGCATCTCCCAAACAGGAACAAACCTATTCTTATTTCCAACTTTCTTCCCCGTTTTCATGGTATCTGGGAAACCCTATATATAACACCTTATTGAGAATGTGTATGTGTGTGTCTGTGTGTCATTTGGATTTTTTAAAAGTAGCTTTAACAATTTTTCAGTCAAATCACTATGATGTCTGCAGTGTGGCAATTTATAGAGATGTTTAGCACTGAGGCATCATGCTGCAGACATGTAGCATGATGTCCCACCCAGTCACATTATCCTGACACCAGGTCAACCAGTCCTAACACTAACCTCTTACTGCTGAACGCCAAGTGAGGCAGCTGCTAGTACCGTTCTTTTTCAAGTCTTTGGTATGACTCTGGATGAGTATACTTGATTCATTACTTTAGTATTTGCACACCCTCCTATTTGTTTGTACCCCCCTGCATATTTTAAAAACAAGGGCAAAGAGTCTTTAGTATGACTCGGCCAGGGTTCGAACCCGCGACCTACCGCATCTAAGGCAGACGCTCTAACCACTAGGCCACCGGATTGGTCATCACCTTATTGATAATCCAACTATCATCTGTTCAAGTATGCTTGTAGAAATAAGAAAGGACTTCAATGCCATGATGACTGATGTGCTTTGTACCAATGCTGGGATAATTGGTGGGGGTGGGGGGATCATGTGTTCAAATTTTGTTTGGGAAAATGCAAATATTTAAATGACAATAGGAATGGTCAAAGAAATAAAAGAAACTAAAATCTCTCACCTTCTCTCCTGTGATTAGCTTTTCTAGGATATCAGATACTGACTGGGGGTCATCCAGGAAAATGTAGCACTGAAATAACAAAACAGAACAAGGACTTAAAAGAATGAGCAGGGGAAAAAGAACCGTCCTTGATTTTATTTCATTTGATGAATGATGGTGATTAGGATAAAAGTACATGAGCTATTAAATTCCTAATGGTTACACAATTACAGCTGCCACGAATTTCATATGTGATCCAAACATGCAACATACATGTACAAGATATGTAATTCATGTATGAGGGTTATTTGAAAAGTTTCATAACTTTTTTTTATTTCTCTAAACTTGTCATTATATTTAACACTGATTGATACACAAAATAAATTCTATCAAATGATTTGTATCATAAGTAAATGAGAGTGATATAAAAATGTTGGAAAAGGAAAACAAAAGCATACTGTAAAATTCAAATGTTTTCATGGTACTCTCCAAATGATCTTAAGGCCAACTTGGTAAAAGTTTATGGATTTAATGCTGTCATATCCTACAATTCTGTGGTGGTTCCATCATTTCAAATAATGGCCACAAATCCATGGAAGATGACCATCATTCCGGAAGACCACTGTCAATGACTGGTGAGAGTGGAATGTAGCTGCTGTGAGAGAGACTGATACAGATGCACAATACACAGTGGAAGATATTTCTATTATCAAGGGCATGAATTCATCTTCTTTTCGTTTTTTTATATAATGATGACTCAAGTTAAAATCATAAAACTTTGTGCAAGACAGGTGATACATCTGTTGATGGCTGATAGAAAACAGACACAGGTTGAAACTGCCACATAGCTACTTGCCAAATATGCCAAGAGTAACCAGAAATGTTTGAAAGAGACTGCCTCAGGTGATAAAACAAGGACTTACTTTTTGAACCCAACTCAAGAAAAAATAATAGTCTGGATAAGAGAAAACGAAGAGAGATCACAAATTACTCAATATAGTTCAAATGTCAAGAATTTTATGTATATGATATTTCGATGTAAAAGGCCCAGTTGTCCATATACATGGGCTTGACTCTGCTTGTGTCACTGGACAGTTTAATTTCTGCAAAGTGTTGTCAAAACTGGTGGAACACTCCTGAACCATCTATCCATGCACCACAACCTGTGGTATTCAACTACCCCAAGACAATGTGCATGCATGTGACCAACTTTTTGAAGGAGTACTGAATCCAAACTTTGCCACACCCTCCATACAGCCCTGATTTTGCTCCAAGTTACTTTTGGCTGAATCCTGTTATCAAAGATTTCCTGCAGCGCAGATAATTTTAAACCTACCTTACTGGTGGAATTGCTCTTTTCCAGTGTCTGAACAACCGACCAAAATATGAATACAAAATGGCATTTAATAACTGAATAATCAGAATAAGAAAGTGCACAGAGGTGCATGGAGAGTACTTTGAGGTGATGCACTTATCTACCATCCACCAATAAAGGACTTTATCGTACAATGCACTAATATTCAGAATTTTTTAAAATATCCCTCATACATATGCAAATTGTTAAATATATATGTGTCAGCTATTCTTTGGACAAACTTGGTATTTTTTACAACTTTTTTGTGTGTGCAAACTATGTTTTATATGTGTCATGTGTAGGAGCATGCATATGAACATCTTTTTCCACTTGTAAAAACAAAAACTGATTTATCTGAGAGGTGCTTTTGAATGAAATGCCACGTCTTAGCACATGATGTAATAACTCAGTAAAAGTTGGTGGCTGCAACTAGTTTTGCTCACATGAAACTTCAGGACTGCATTAAAGAGTTTCAGAGATGTGCATGTAAAATTACAACAGAAGATCTTCAAATTTTTTGACACTGTTACATCATTATTAAATCTGTTTATGTGCCACCTCTGGTTACAATAATACATACATCTGCCAACTCTAGTGCCAATCATATATGTATGTGCCAACTCAAGTTACAATTATACATTTATGTGCTAACTCTAGTGACAATTATACATGTGCCAACTTTAGTAACAATTATACATGTGCCAACTTTAGTGACAGTTATACATATCTGTGCCAACTCTAGTCACAATTATACATGTATGTGCCAACTCTAGTAACAATTATGCAAATAAGAGCTCATGGAGCTTTAAAATAAATTTCATCAGAAGCTCACAAAGATGCACAAACAGGTGGGGAGGCAGATGACCATCATGTCTCCCTCTTTGCCAGAGATTTATAGCAGACAAGATAGGCCGAATAACTCTAAGAAACACTGATGTAATTTGGAATTACCAGCTATATGTACAGTTTAGTGAGGACTTGCAGCACCAAATAATGGAAGCTGTACACTAAGCTCATTTGAGTGTCACTGATTAATTTGGAATGGTCATCCCCATATAAAGTTTAGTAATGACCTGCAGAAATGTGTTCTTAAGCTGTATAAAATGTAAAGGTGTATGAGACTTAACTCACTGGCAATCCATGATGTGATCTGGGGTGACCAGTCCTGGGTAGGGATGTGAAGAACTGCAGAATGTAAGACCCTACATCAAATTAATCTGGCAGACATTGATGTAATCAACAGTGTCCCCAGCCCAATGTACAGTCTGGCCAGGACTTGTAGATCAGAGTTCCTAAACTGAGGAATGTAAAACTCTACACCAAACTAACCTGGTACACCACTGTACAGTTTGGCAAGAACTTGTACAACTTTATTCTTAAACTGTACAATATGACAGAATAAACTGGTCACACCTGACTAAATAAGTGTAATACTGAGTCCCCAGCCCCATGAATAGTTCAATGAGGTGTCACAGAACTGTGTTCCTAAACTGTAAAAGTGATGCTATAGAATGAACTCACCTTGAAAACACTGATATAATTTTGTATGGCCAGCTGATGAGGTTTTGCACAACTGTGTTCCTAAACTGTACAATGTAAAGCTGTACAGTGAACAACAGCTGCCAACTCTCCAGACTTGCAATTCGTGAAAAGTGGGATAAAAATGAGTGAATTTTGAACACAATTAGCGAAAAATTATATCATGACACTAACTCCATCCACTTCGATGGTCAGTACTGTATTATATGAAAATCCCCAAAATAAACTAAAACATTATTTACACTGATTACATGTACCACTATATTTGTAGCCAAATTTACTGATATACACAAACTTCATGCTATTTGTCATGTTATGATGCTGTCGCAGTCTTGAACTTCCTCAATCAGGCTATGGTAAATTTGTTTTCAAAACAGTTCAGGCTTCTTGCCTGCTAATTAATCTTGGTGACTAAAATTGTTGCAAATTTTCAGCACCTAAGAAGACACCTAAAGTTTGTCTAATTTTTCCTCACAATAGGAAATAATCTTTCACTGTCACTGTTGCTGATCTCCAACTGAGAAAGACAGGTTATGTTCAACCAGAAAGCTCACAATTCTTCAGCACTGGTAGCATGCAGGACTTGAGTAGGTGGCTTAAAGTACTCCAAAACTGAAATCTGCTGGGGGTGCTATAGCAGTGTGCTTTTTCACATCCTTCTGCCACATGCCCACAGGGGCTCGTATCGTTGCTTACAATTTATCTGTCATACATGTGCTATATGATAATATTACTACATGGTACATGTATGGCAGGTAAATTGTAAGCAACAATACCAGCCCTTGTACACATTCCCATTTGTAAAATTCGCAGCACACTACTGTGCGAAAAGCATAATGTACATCAATGTTTGATGGCTGAATGCTAGGCCAAATTTTGGTGTACTCCAATCCATACTTCACTTTTGGTGGAATACAAATCTTTTTCCTTGGAGGTAAAAACATTTTAACTGCAATGTAGCTTAATTACGAAATGGTATTAATCCAGAAGATGAAACATCGAACAGTGAACAATTAGTGGCGTCGGTGCATGCACGGAAAAGTGTGAACTCAAGCAAATTACAATATATGCTAATCTTTCAATCTCAAAAGCTCCAACACTCGAAAAAACTGTCTTCATGTAGTTTCCCAACCTTTATGTGCTTTTTGCTACCAATGTGCTTTCTCACATCATCTCTGCCACCATGCCCAATGCTAAAATTTGTGGCACACTGTGTGCAAAAAGCATGATGTATATGGGTATTTGATGGGTGAATGCACGGCAAATGTTTAATATATTCCAAACTAAACTTCACTTTTTGTGTAATACATTTCTTTTTCTTTGGTGGTGAAGATATTTTTAATATGCAATAACGAACGGGAATTCAAGTCAGTGTTGGCAGTGCATGCGGGGAGAAAAATTCCAGTTAGGCCCCAGTTTCTTTCAAAAGCATTTGTAAAACTACTCTTATACAAAAAGATTAAAATATACTAAAATGCTTGCTACCGGGCCAACTGTACCAATCGGCCATAGTTCTACTACTATGGCGAATAGCAGTACCGGACCATTTCGGCAACGGCCAATTTCACGACTAGCACTTAACAGGAAAATTTAAAATAATTGAGAATTGGGGAATTCATCATTTTTTTCATGCGGCGTGAATCTGTGAATCGCTGTAGAAAGTCGTGAAATTCACGCCAAAATCATGAGGGTTGGCAGCTATGCTGAACACAAGCAGAAGACAAGAAGACAATCTAGAGTTTCCAGATCCATTAACACTTTGATGAAGATTCTCAGGATTCTGTTTCTGAATGATACTATACCAAACTGCATAATGAACTCACCTGGCAGACATTGATATAATCTGGGGTGGCCAATCCCATGTACAGTTTGGTGAGGACTCGCAGAACTGTGTTCCTAAACTGGCGATGTTGAATCAGAGACATGCAGACTTTCAGCCCATATGTGAGCATTGTCGGTACATCATCCTGAAATGGGTACAAAAAATACATGTATCGAAGTAAGGATAAAGAACGAGATTTATGCAAATGTCCCCCCCCCCATTTTATTCTGCTATTACTTGGAAATGTTGCTAGCTGAAGTGTTCTATTCCTACCCAACAATAAACTGTCAATACTATTTCCAGATGATTCAAAGTAGGACCTGGGCCCATCATTTTTGAAAAACAACTGGAAATACATTTTTCGGGGGTAAACTAATAAAATTGGAATTCTGCATAATTTTGAAATGTTTTACTTGGGAAATTTGGGAAATGTAGCCTAATTTTTGTCCCTAAGGTCCATGAAATGAATCCCTGTATTATGTGACAAATTTGCCAGAGATTATTACAAATGATAGTAATCATTGTCTGAAAATGCAGAGTACAAAGTCCTGATGTGTCAATGAATGGTCTAAAGCTGGGGAGCAAAAAGTGGGTATTTTATACACTAATGCTGCATAAAGTGTTACAGTAATGGACATTTCTAATTAGAGCTATTAGCGATGGGCATAATCAAAGGGCCCTGCTCACTATAATTTGCTCGGCATGGCCATAAATAAAAAAACCTTGTGTCAGGAAAGCAATGTCAGGGGACATAACTCTGATGATGTGGAATGCCAGAACCTCATTCAAGGTCACATCAATAAATAAATTTGATTGAAAACCAAACTTCCATTGTAGAGGTATACTGCTGAAACCAAAAGAAGACTAGCAATCAGGAGCCATAACTGCTGTAAATTATAATATGGAATGCTAGAAATAAAATTCATTCAAGATCTCGTTAGTGTGAAGTTGCATGCAAAATCTGGTTGAAATCCAACAATCCTAAGGAAGCTGCAGAAACCAAATTCAGGTAGTTCAGCTAGCAGGGGTACAACTCCTGTAAATAATGTAAAGGAAAGCTGGAAACTGAACTCACTAAAGGTTTCATTCACATAGAACTGCATGCCAAATTTGGTTCAAGTCCAACAAACCTTGGGAAAGTTTAGCTGTGGAATCAAAAGTTAAGTGATTAGCAATCCGAGGCCATAACTCCTCTAAGTGACAACAGAAAAGGTTTTAAATTTCGTCCTTTCAAAGCCACATCATTATAAAGCTAATTGTTTTTAAAATCCCAACATTCTCTGAAAAGCTACCTTGTAGAAACCAAATTACTGATGGACGGACTGAGTGATCATCGAACAGGGCCCTAATTAAAATAAACTGCATGCTAAAGAGAAACCAGAATATTGACAATATGTGTGTTCTGATCGTCATTTACAATCCCCAGTTTTGATGTTTTTTATTACTCTGAACCTTATGTACATCCCATCATTCATCCTAAACAGTGACACTGAAGCTGTGACTGAAATTCATTGCATAAATTATGTACTTTCATTGTCTGAATGTCAAACAGGTCTTGGTAACTTAAATTTGATTATATTTTGACCTATGACCATTTCACTGGGGAGGCAGATATATATATATATATATATATATATATATATATATATATATATATATATATATATGTATGTATATACACACACACACACACATATCTTTTGCACATGGTTACCATATGCACTAGAGTAATCAGATATGAGTACATTGCAAGGAACCTACCTAGTTATTACAATTTGTTATATAGCACCTTAAACACAGGAACTTATTTGGGAAAACCAAAATTTAGAAATATATGCAGCTGATTGACAGCGGCATTAATGAGACAAAATAATTTATAAAAGACACAGCTGGATCAACAAAACAATACTCACATCGCCCTCCATCAGAATTATGTTGAAATATTTCTTTGTAACATTGCTGATTACAATCAGAATCTCATGTAAAGATATGAAGATGACTGACAATGGTCATAACTCTGTCCAAAAATGGTGCTGATGAGACAAAATGCATAAACAACACATATAGCTCTTTAGTACAGAGGCAATTAGAGAAAGTATCTTGCCCAAGGAGAGGACACACCACAGTAGCTGGCCCAGAATGGTTCTTGAGCTATTCCAGTCAACATCCCATGTGAAGATTAACATTAAATGTCAAAAACAAAAACGCCAACAGACTTGATGTTATAGTACCCATTAATACCAAACAGAATCAAAATAATTAGATATTAACTTAGATATCATGGGTTGTAACTCTATCCAATGACGCATATGAGATTAAACTCATAAATTACACAACTTAATCTATGAGACGATGTTAAGACCAAACTGTATCAGAATATGTAGATATTAAGTTAACTGTCTTGGACATTAACATTAATGGACAAGATCAAACCTATAAATAACACATATAGATATGAATTTAAATATGAGGTCAATTGTTATGGGGCATAACTCTATCTAAGATAAAGTTGATGAGACATAAAGGCACAAATATGAGACAAACTGTATCAGAATATGCTCAATATTTCTTGTGCAGTGCCAGTAAAAGAAATAACCCATGTGAAAATATAAAAGTAACTGTCAAGGTCCATATGCATAAATGGCACATCCATGTCTGTGAGATGATGTCATCATCAAAAATAGCATTAAAATATACTGAATGGTTACTGAGCTATGCAGGTTACATGGATCTGCTGTTGTGTATATCTAAATGTGATGAAAAAAGGGCAATAACTCTGTCAAAATGGGACCTGAATTTACACAACCTTCAAATGGCACAACTACGTGTAATAGGCAATTCACCTCCCAAACGGCATACATGCCAGGGTTGCAGAGATTTGGTGATCACAAGATGTGTGAACAAACAGATGGAAAAGATAATTTCTTTTGAGTTTTCAAATCTCTAACAAGAAAATACAAAGTCTGGTGAAATTCCACAAAGTTAAGAAAATGGGGTAATGGATAGAGAACAGAGGGTCTTACAATATCCATGCTGTTTAATCTTAAGGACAAATAGAATTACTACAATTATGACAGTATGTTTTCCCACTTCTCTTGAATGGCAGATACTCACACTTGCTAGGATAGCTCTCTCAAAGATGTCTATTCTCCTGGTCTCCAGTGCAATACCCACTGCCTGCAAATACACAAGAAAAAGTATGAGCACAGCAATTACACATTTGGTTTTCTGCTAGAATGACAGCTACAAGAAATATCAAGTTACTATCAAAGCCTGTTTTATGACATGTTGAGGAGAAAGAACTGTTTGCATATAGTTGACAGAATGACAATTCAGTACATTATCTTCGTAGTGTAAAGTCTTGTGGCAATTTAGTTTCAATTCAGTGCATCATTCAAGTATTACTAGGCAGAAAGAAAATTTGTGACAAATGTAATGTGACTCAACAGATGGACTTGGGTAACACTATATGCCCCTTTCAGAGATTTGATGCAACTTGACAGATGGACATGGGAAACACTACATACCCCTTCCGTAGATATGATTTGACTTAACAGATCAACATGGGAAACACTACATGCCACCTCCATAAATATGACAAATGAATGTGGGAAACACAATATGACTCAGCCATAGATATATGACTTGACAGATGGGCATCAGTAACACTATATGCCCTTTCAAAGATATGATGTGACTTGACAGATGGACATCAGACACACTATATGCATCAGCTATATATGTGACTTGACAGATGGAGATGGGTACACAGATGGACACTATCTGCCCTAGCCATAGATATGATGTGACTGCACGAATGGATATGGGTATAAAGACAGTGGACATGGAAAACACCATTTGCCCCAGCCATAGATATGGTGCGAGTATACAAATATGGATTTTATGCATATAATAAAACATAAACATCAGGCAGGTAGTAATTTTTTTTTTTTTACAAATTTGTAACTGTAATAAATCCTCTACCTGTTTATACTGTCTGTCATCAAAACACCGCTGAAACATTCTGTTGACAATAGCCTCCAGGCGTGAATCTATTGGTTTCTGGTCCTCTTCTGAACTCTCTGCATTGCTGACACGAAGTTTGGTATAGTGATCTATACATTTAGCTGGAAATAAAGACTTTATCTTTGAAACGAATTTAATTTCTGGTTGAAAGGTTTTTCTTAAGATGTGTCTCCTTTCAGGCAAATAGGGTTATTAGTATTGTTATGTGGTTTTGGGGTGACTGTTAGATGACACTCTTTATACTTTTGATGTGGAAAGTTTTGTCCAAAATTGAAGTAATTTTATCTCTCAGCCTTTTAAACCACTTGTCTTTTCAATTTAAGAGTGTCCAATAAAGACAGTTTTGACTGCATGATTGTATAATTATGTATCAAAGCCAGGAAGAAGAACATTAAACAATCAATTCTATGCCCACTTCAAAACTTCTTTCATTAAGGAGAAAATATATATATATATGATTTAAATACTTACTACGACCACTCCAGTGGCCTAGTGGTTAGAGCATCTGCCTTTGATGCGGGAAGTAGTGGGTTCGATCCCCGGCAGAGTCATACCAGAGACTTATAAAATTGGTACTAACAGCTGCCTCACTTGGCACTATGCATTAAGAGGTTAGTGTTAGGACTGGTTGGCCCGGTGTCAGGAAAATGTGACTGGGTGGGACATCATGCTACATGTCTGTGGCATGATGCCCCAGTGCTAGACATCACTATAAACTGCCACACTGCAGACATCATAGTGATATGACTGAAATTTTTTTTAAAGCTACATTAAAAATCCAAATCACACACACACATTACTTACCAATTGTGGTCTCAACATATTCAGATGTGTCGTTGACATTAAACAATGATCCTGCCCCAAGTGCATATGTCAGTGACTCTTCAAAGGCACCAAGGTGATAGTAAACCTAAAAATTAATATATATATATATATGAATACATCATTTAATTAATTAACAGTCAAACTCTATAGCCTAACCTGCAACAAACAATGACTTTTCAAAGCTTTTGACACTAAAGATACTTCAGCTGTTATCAGTATACATCAGAAAACTGAACTTGGTTTCAGGAAAGAAAGAAGCGTGACGAAACTGGGACCACCACACCACCAATCCACAATCTTGGCGTAATAAACATTAGGGTTTACAAAAGCATATGAAAAATGTGGCAAAAATAAAATATGCTAATTCATACTTATGTGGTAAACTTAATAAAGTTGCAAGATCATATATAAAGTTTATTATCACCACGTGATAAGTTTTAAATGAGGCACATTAAGATGGTGAACGATATATTATGTCAAAACTATCCCGAAGGATACAAGTTTTACAAGCAATATACGATTAATATCCAACTTCTGCCTTTTTTCTGGGTTATTCTCAAGACTTATTATCCACAAATTTTCCGTGGAGACACAATCTGTACAGATTAGGACTACAGCTAACCTTCCATTACCAATCCATGCCCAACATCCATTACCAACTGATGACCTTTTAGCTAATGCTTAATCTGATAGATACAGTGTCTGTAAAACAATGTCTGATGACCATTTACTAATGCCTACAGAATACTTTAATACCCTTGTTTAAATATATCAAGATAACGTGCTAAACCACGTACTATGCAGGGGCACATGTGGATTCCACTTTTTCTTACAGAAAAAAGGACCATATTTGCTCAATATGAAAAAAAAAAATTATCACAATTTGTATATAAAACCCTGAAATATGACTGTCTTTCATCAAATCTGGCTGTTAATGCCATGTAATTTGAAACATCATCATGAAATCTGCAACTTTTAATAAGAAGTCCAATATCCTGTTAAATTTTCTTACCAAAAAAATTCTGAATATACGGTAAATTGTCAATATATGATGAAATATTGATTAATTAAAATGTTAGTAATCCAAGAACTTTAAGAAAATAATACCAATTAATTACAGTTAAATAAACTTTATCCAGTGAAATCATTTTTTAGTTTTATCTTCTAATTCAATCTCAGTCTAATAAACATAAATGCAATATGCCCTCTTGTATTCAAACATGAAAAGTGTCAATCAGTCACCACCTCAGTGCCTTTTGACCACTTAAATGAAAACCTGATTAAGTGCTGATTGTGTTGCGATACCCTATTTGCAGTGTTCGATGCACAGTAACAATTAACAATTGCACAGTAACAATTAAACGTGAATTAAAAGTGCACATTCATAAGAGCTAGCAGACATGGTCATGTGCAATGTCAACTCAATTCAATTGACCAATCCATGCTTGAAATTATTATGTAACATAATTAAAGTATCAGACATTATTTATTAGTTTATTCATGATTCACAATGTGATCAAGGATAGCAGAGGAACAGAACGAAGGCATACTTGGTAAATAAAAGTTTACTGTCACATATAAGGTTTGTTATGGAGATGCAAATTTCAAAGTTTGTAAAGTTATAATTCCTGAATTGACACTCTGGAGTTTGCTTAAGGAAGAGCAGAAATTTTGCAATAACTTGAAATGAAGTCAATGCGCCAATATTTTACTGACAGAATGATACAAAATCAAATTTTAATACTGTTGTTTCTTGAAATAAATGTCCATGTTTTCTTTTAAAAAAAGAGTTTCGTTTTGATTCAAGAATAACACTAGAAAGTATCCACATTTACACACAAAAGGCAGTGATTCAATGCACAATATTGTCACTGGTAAACATATGTTGTGCCATGAAACCTCTTGGAGTAATGTTTTAATGATTTTTCAGAGATCAGTTATCTTGAAAATAAAGGTAATAATACAGAAAAGTGAACAAGTTCCTTAGAAAAAGTTATATATTGACAATTATTCCCAACACGATAATAAAACAAGTAGTCAACCATTTAGTCCATGTCTTCCCACATAATTTCTTCACTACTGATGTCCATCTCTTTCTTAGTTTTACAGATGTCCCTCGGGAACTCATACCCCCACTTATGCTGTGGTCTATTTTACTGTATACTTTTGTGCACTAGTTGTCTAAGGGAGAGATTTATTTATAGGAGTTATAATTTTAAAGGTTTGGCGAAAAACTGCATTGCTTTAAGATGCAAAAATAACAACTTTACAGTAACTACATTTGTCATACTACAGATTAAATTTAATCAATTTTAACTTTTCAATCCCATGCTAATGACAGCACATCCAATGAATTTACAGCAACTAGACCCGTCATATCGCAGACTAAAGCCTTGTCAATTTTGATTGGTCAATCGCATTCTAATATGACTGTACATCCAATGAATTTACAGTAACCATATCTGTCATACTGCAAATAAAACATCCAACATGTTTACAGTACAGTAAAACCTGTCTTGAAAGACCACCCCTTCTGCCAAAAATTAATGGTCTCTGATGACAGGTCAGAGCAATATATAATCAATAAATGTGTATACAGAGATCCAAATCTCTCAAGACAGGTTTTACTGCAACTACATTTATCATACTGCAGACTAAAGTATGTCACTTTTTATTACGACTTTACATCCACTGTCTATAGATAAATATGAGATTAAAATACCATCTGATTCAAACAACAGTCCTGCAGTAAGAAAATCTATCATATTTGTTGGTAGGTGGGTGATGCATAACATTCCAGCTCTGGGTATACATACACCAGTATCAACCTATGTTAACTAACGGCATCAACCTAACATCACTTCAAGCTCTGTGTATACAGACACCAGTATCAACCTATATAACTAATGGCATAAACTTAACATCAAAACATATCTTATATGCTTTATGTAACATACATACCTTTGAAGCCACAAGGGCAGCAAGCTCTTTGTTTTTGAACCCTCCATCTTCATACAAAACCTCTCTGCAAATAAAAATAAGAACTGGAAAGTAATATCTAGTGTGACACAAGAAAATCCATCCTGGTGTACCACTTCTCTCTGCATATGGTATTTGATACAGGTGGAAATCGAGTGAAACTTTACTTAATGATTTTATGGTCTAAACTTCTTGCACCCTTACGCCAGTTACAGATGGTTTAGACACACAATTTTCAACATACCATATATACTCGCATCAATTCAAATACAATTGCAAACTGTAGACCCAGATCTAGCATTACATAATGCATCATTTTAGTACATACAAGTAAAACAAAACACCACAGACCCTGATCTGCAGAAACATTAAGTAACAGCAGATCAGGGTTTATGCTGAACCTGACTTATACATAATTACATATAGTACATGGATTTCAAGCATCATGACCATTGGTACTGTTAAATAATATACAAATTCACCCAGAACAATATCATGCAGGCACTGTTACTTCAATAAGAAGCCTTGGTGTTAATTTTGGCTCAAAAAAAAGAAATAGAATTAGGATTTTAACTGCAAATGAAGACACTCAGCAGAGAGAATTACTAATTCCCAAATACATTTTTTGGGGCAGAAATTATTCATCATCTAAAATGGGGGGGGGGGTAATTACTGTTGGCAAATTCTAGCAAGATCATGCCTAATGCTACATGCCCCACTTGTGATGCACACTTTGTGAAGACCTGAGATAGTGACAAGTGTTCTAAAACTTCCAGTACAATTTGGTAAGTGTCCTACCATAGAAATCAGTGAATAACTCTTATGTTTATTAAAGCATCATAAAATAAATGGAAAAGAATTACATTTTATCAATGGCCTCCGAGATTTCTGCCCAAAATACATCTACAATCTTGTTGAGCTTGTCCAATGCAAACACCTGCAAGAAATTACAAGACTAATTAATGTAATTAACAACAAAAGCTTTCCATGTTGGATTCACAGCAGTAAGTTAAAGAAAAAAATTACATTCAATACTAACAAACAGGTTACATTTTGCAGACAAGAATAAGAACAGTTTCTTATTCATTCATGTTACTTAATTGACTAAAATTACAAATTGTTACAGGATATTATTTTATAACAGACTTCTTCCAAAGAGAAAACTTAATACATGATTTTGAATTTTCATTTGACAATGAGTTGATATTTGGTTCAACCTCTGATTTAACACTTCTGCAATGTATATCAACATAGCATCATTCTGCAATGTATGCAGTCAAGTGGATTTAAAAGAAATAAATGAGATAAATTGATATTTATAACTGCTATTGCTTTTCTCATGAGGTGATTTCCCCCACCCCCATAGCATCTTAAGAGAATTTTAGTTCAGCTTAATTAAGGCTCTGAGCCTAAGATTTGTCATGAGAAGGGATGTGTATTATGACCCTAATTTGATTATTACTGATGGTGGGGTGTGATAAGTAATGTTTGAGTGGACCTTTATTCCTACAGTCCTTTTGGAGATGTCAAATCAACCTTACTCAACAACCCCCTGTCTCAATACCTATAACACATCAGAGGGCCATAAAATGAAGCCTGATGTGAACTGTGAATAGTTACAGAATGTGGGACAACTCTTGTGGGGGGGGGGGGATAATGGTTCCCACAAACTGAACTAAAGGAAATATATAGTAATTTACAGTCACAATTACTCAAACTACTGCTTTCATTTCACTCAAATTTGAAATTAATAAACATCATGTCACAGAAAATATTAACCACTAGCAGGTTTGACAAAGCTTGAACTTTATATAAGTACAGTCCTACCCACTTATGTCAACATCACTTATGTCGACAAGCCGCCTATTTCGACAAAAAAGCAAAGTCCCGGTCCCTTGGTCTACTATTACTACCAAAATTGTCATGCTTATGTCGACGTCGAGATAAAAAAAATAAATGTACATGTCAACAGAAGCCCTTGGTCCCAGCTTGAACAAAGCCTTTGTTTTCTAATCATTTATGTTGACAAGCTGCCAATTCCGACCCAAACTTTGTTCAACAATTAGTTGATCTTGCCGCCAGGCTTTAATTTTCTCGCCTAATCATTTATGTCGGCAAGCAGCCAGTTCCGACCTGTACTTTACTCAACAATTAGTTGATCTTGCCAGCAGGCTTTAATGTCGCGGTCGGATAAAAAAAAAAAACAGGCTTTTCTTTGGTCCTGTAAAGTTTGCCTCTCGCGGCGACTTAAATAAAAGCAATGAAATCTGATCTGATTCTTGCATTTTCCAAAGTGATCGGTGATTAAAACAAGTTTACTGCGCTGTGAAAGTTTCCTTTTTAACTTTATTTATATTTACGGTGACTACCAACGGCAGTGTAAACGCAGATTAAATTTACAGTCTCTGGAAACTAAATATCTGGCTGTTAAGGAAGTTGAGGGTGGGACATCTCGCAAAGATGTCTGTGAAAAATTTTAGATGTATTGAGCAGACATTGTTACAATATTGTATTATAAGAATCATTTTTTTTTAATACCTCATTAGCATGTGTCAATGTATACAATATTATGCCTTCATTAATCATATCAGCCGCATATCTCTTGTTCGCTTTTATGTACTTTTCACGATGACTTCTGTAACTAAATACACGTACTGTTTAAACCAACTTGTTGACAGGTTTTCATTTCCCTGTGAATAGCCCCATCCCCTTGGTAGCCTCAGTAAGATGGGAACTGACTGACCAAAATCTAGGCCAATTTAAGTACATGTACTCCAAGCGTGTAAATAACAACTATGCAACCATGTGCTTATGCCGACATTGAATAATCGTAGTGAATGTTTTTCATATCAGGATGTGACCGATGCAATATTTTATTGTGGATTTTATTACACAAAGGTAACCAAAATGTAATTTGTCAATATACAAGTGTATTTGACACTGGTTTTGTCTTCATGTAATCAAAATTTGCATTGTTTGGTTTCTCAAAGTGTAAATGCTACTCACTGATGACAGGTCACCCCTTACTGACGAATTTAACTTGTATCTTTTTTTTCAGTACCTCCCCCCCAAACACTTATCTCGACCTCCGCCTATGTCGACAATATTTCCTCAGGCCCTAGGATGTCGACATAAACGGGTAGGACTGTAATATTATTTATGGGTTCATTAAGTTTACTTTGCAAAGAACATTTTGCTGAATACATGTTTTTATTACTCTTGTTACCTTCAGCTGTGACTCTTGTTCATCCAGTAAAGCCAGCACTCCAGCTGCAAAAGAAAACAAACATTTCTTAATATTTTCTCACTTAATACAGGGCTTGAAATTAAAGATAATCTACTAACCTGCAGCCAGTAACTTTGCTGACAGATCACTAGAACCACAGCCATCACTAAAGCAATGGAGCAGTGAAAAGTACTGCTGGTAGCTATCAGTTCTGCATTTAAAGTGTCTGCATTGCCATTAAATTATCAATTCATGTCAGAAACTATTTGCTAATAACACATTTTCTTCAGAATGACTAATATTCAGTCCATTTCTATTTCAAATCATGAACTGTAACTTTACATATGAATGGACAATAATCAGCATGTCATTTAGAACAATCACATTACAAAGAAAATTCACACTGAACAAAGGTAATCTTTTTAATCATATCAACTCATTTGCAAATCAAAAGTTGTTGTTGTTACAGGATTTAATGCCATTTTTCAGCACAAGATAGACTATACATGGTGGCCAGTATCAATGGTGGAGGAAGAACCTGGAAAAACCCCGGAAAGAACCACCAACCCACAAGAAGCTACTGGCAAGCTTTCTCACATACCTACATTGGCTGAGCCCGAGATTCGAACCCACGCAGACAGAGGTGAGACAGCAGTGATTTGTAACAGTGAGCACTTTAGACCACTTGGCCATTCAGGGCCCCCAAATCAAAAGTCCAGAGGTCTCACACCAGCAAAAGTTGCAGTCCCTCTAATAAGCATATTGGGCATACATGAAGTGGCTAAATGTTCAGATGAGAAGAACTAATAGTTGTCATTGAGTTTAATTTTCTAAATTCTTTACACCACTGACATATAGGTCTTGTTTGTCCGTTAGAGTCGGATTGAATTTTCTCAATTCAAGGAAAGGTCTTATTCCAAAAACTAAGCCAAGGCATCACAAACTTTCTTAAACTTGGCTACTGTTCCATTTAAACTATCAATTCCAGCAACTTTAGCACTCTTCTGAATCTCATTACAATCTTCATCCATTTGCCCCTTAACCCAAAACAGTTATCCAAATTTGCAAACAGCATTTTGTCTAAGTCTCAACATGTCTTGATTTTGAGGTCATATGCACTATTTATTCAGCTACACAAGGAAATGAACATGATATTGAAAGCTAAGTTGTTCACTTGATGAAATATGACCACATGTACATCTCTGGGTCTTCCTGACTCAGAATTCAGTCAATATCACCACATATTCCCACCACACAGCACTTGGTCTAAGTTTCTGAACATGCCATCCAGCTATTGGGTCATGTTCTTCTGATGTACTCTAATAATGACAACATGTACATCTGAGGGCCCTACAGTCACTGAATTCTGTCATTGCAAATATCAGCACAGCTAAAATAATCAATTGATCAACACATTTTCCCACTCAGCAGGTGGTTGAAGCAGGACTGGCAAGTCTTTGAATGTGCCACCCAGCTATTGTGTGCATACGGAGGACTCCTGCGTAAGTGATTTTCTGCGTCCCCAATAAAAAATCTGCATCCAAATAATGTGATTAAGCATTTCTGAGACCTCTGAAGTCTCCAATGTGGGTACTCACTGCCACCAGCAGTCAGTTCTGAAAAACAAAGGGCTACTTTATGCAATACCTCATGGTTTTACTCAGTGGTAATCAACATGGGAATAGCCTACACTTTTGGCAAGTACTCACAGGGCTCTCAGGAACCTGAGCTTCTAGGTCAAATATGCATGAAATTCTCAAGAGATGCACCCTTTCTACAATACTCCCCTTTTACATTTTCATCAGCTATAGCCAATCTGCTGAATAGCTACACTTAAGCAAACAGTCAGACTAGTTTACAATTAATCCATATCAATGAAATTATCTTGTTAAAAAGACTATCCTTCTGAAGGTTACTCTGATGTTATTTCAAAGAAACTAAGTTCTACTGAGTTTATATGTTTATGCATGCACCGTAAGTTGTTCAGTAAATAAACACACCTGCCATATTCCCAGACAGTGTTGGGGGGAGGGGTTGAGACTCAAAAAGTTTGCTTTGAGGTCCCAATGAGGGTTCAGTGCATGTGACCAAAAAGGTGATGTCAAATTGGGAATAAGCAAACTTTTGATATAAGCCTAAAGAAAATGATTCAAAATTCAAATCTGAAAATGGCTTATCTTGTTCAAAGTATTTAATACACGTATATAGAAAAAAACAGTTGGTAGAATTAGTGTTGTCAGACATTTGCAATAGTTTTATAATGATTAGTACAGTAAAACCTGTTATGAGAGACAGCCCCTTCTGCCAACAAAAAAATGGTCTCTCAAGACAGGTGGTCTCTCATAGCAGGTTTGTACAAAAAGACCAGTTTCCAAGGTCCAGATTCAGAACAATTTAAAGACAAATAACCACAATCACTGTACATATATTCTATTCTTTATCAGTAGTTTTTGCTAAAATATGGTATGCATTCATCTAAAAACAAAATTATATAGCAATAAAGATATACTTCTATCATTAAACATTAACCCTTTAGCTACTACAGCTGTTGTGCAGTTTCACTACTGCTGAGTGATACCGTATCAGTTACTGAGACTACTGCGGCTGTTTGCTAGGCTGAATACTAGAGCATCATCACGGCTGACTACAGAAACTGACAATAAAAACATGGTTACATTTATATTCATTATTTCATTAGTTTTTGCTAGATTTCAGTGAAATAAAAAGCAGCTTACCTTGAATAGTGTCTGTTATTCATATATTTCCACTTTATTTACTCCTACATCCCATCATACAAGAAATTCCAGTCACGTAAACTGTTTTGAATCCCACAAAATAAATCCTCGTCATCTGATTCAAAATCACATACATCTAGTGTTGAAACGGGACTAACATCAATACCTGATCCATTTTCTAAGAATGATCCATTAAACTCTTCAATATCGCTTGCACTGAACCCTTCAAAGTTGCTCATATCTGAATCGGAATCCATTTTTGTTTATCTCAACTACACGTCTTTCGTACATTGCAGGAAATCCCTTCCCGTGTGTCTAAATTTAACCTCAAAGCTTTCAAACTTGTATCAAAATGTTCAGTAACTAGTCCTCTCATTGGTTATGATAATGACAAATATGTAAACATCTGTACTTTCAACCAATCAACATTTAGTTAACATAGCGGTCACGTCCGAATTGATGCGACACTGGGGTTTCGAGTACTGCAGAACTACACGCACATAAGTGACACTGGGGTAGTAAACTAGGCTTATCGACACTGCATATATGCGTCAGTGGGGTTCAGGAGCTATTTACAGGTGACGCTTAGATGCAGTAGTCGTAGTTAAAGGGTTAAATCACATTTAGATTTGATGACCACATATATTAGCATATGAAATCGTTTCTGATTTACTCCTTCTCCTTTATAACAACCTAAATTTGTTTTACAGACGTTTAAATCACTTTTCTGTGAGTGGTCTGCTATTTTTCACTTCTTTCAGTTACAATAATTATTTTCTCTAGCCTTAAAATTTGTCTCTTTTTTAGCTGGAGGTTCATCCATTGTTATTAAGGTTCTAGGTGTTAACATTATTAGTGTTCAGTTGTAATATCGAATGTAAAGATAGTTTTGACTGGGCTTTAGGAAAATATGAAAAGTCTAATCATGTGCATTGTATATTTAACAATTAATGAAATAAAACGAAACAATCATCTCATCCAGAAACAGAACCATTTACTCAGTGACAAATGTGAATGGCTTCATTCAAAGAAGACATACAGGGATTAACTCAATAAACAAAGTGTGTGACCCAGTTGCACCAACTTGAATAGACGACAGCTTTGATTGGGATGTAAGTCTTGAACACTATCAATCGAATCCCACAAACGATTCTCTCTTGCTGGTTTAATAGACAATGACCTTATTCACTCCCGAGCAATACGGATTAACTCTACAGACAAACAATATACGTGATGACTACGTCAATTTCGGCAATACAAAGGCAATTTGTGACACGTACATTAGCCCGGTTTACGGACTAACATCTATCACCAGTAGCCACAATCCTTTTTTTAATTATTATTATTCTTTTTATGTTTGTTTTTTATCAGAACAATCGTAAAAGTAAGCGGTCATTGTAGTAATTGATTACATATAAGTCAGTGGTGTCTACGTTCTCGCAATACAGTTGTTCATAGGGATGCTGGATTCTACTCATGATCTACAGTAAGGCCGGGAAGCAGGCTAAGTGCAGGAACAATTAGTCTGGTTCCTTGCTTCGTATGCTCTCTACGTAGCTCTCACCTATACGAATAGCAGAGAACAATGCAAGGAGCATGAGAAGCAGGGAACTATACTAGGGAATAATTTACATGTACTTTAGTCTGGTTTACAAAAAAAACTATAATATGCTATCAGCTCCCTCAAAATTTTAGATTTCGGTAGCCAGCCTATTTTTTTTTTTTAGAACGGTATCAGTGGTTGTTGTTACAGGGATTAAATAAAGTTGGTGGATTATATCCTCGTTTTTGTGATGTGATCGTTCATAGCAGCATCAAAATGCATATTTTGCCAAGACATTGCGGTTACTGGTCGCGTTCAACAGGTGGTCGCTCATGACAGAGCATTTATATAATAAAATTGATCCGTGCATTACAATTGTGGTCGGAAATGACAGGTGGACATTCATAGCAGAGGTCACTCATAACAGTTTTTACTGTATATATAATGTACTAAGCACTTCAGGTACTGGGCAAAACTGGTTCAATTATATGCACAAATCAATTTCAGTCATTATTTTTTCAATTATTTTTTTTTTACCCTTGGGGAAAAAAGTGTCAGGGTCAGCAAAGAAAAACAGAACAGTCAGCCAACTGGAAACACACATATTTGGGGGCCACATCACCATACACGCATGCACACTCACATAATCACCACCCCATTGACATTAAATAAAAATATCCACCAAATTTTCTTTAAAATCCACTGGATGGCAAAATATAGACTTAATTATATGGAGTCTCTGACACTCTCCATAGCTCAATAGGGGTTTTAAAGGTAATGCAAACGTCATTAATGTTCATCACTGCTCTCACTAGTGACAGGATGGCACTGGTGTTGAAACTTCTCTGCTGGATTCTCTGAGCAAATCCTGGTCAGAACCAAGTTGTTCTTGACTACCATAACACTAACATTCAAAGAACTATATCTCAAGCAGTCTGCTCATGAGATGTGAATATATACAGAAAAATGAATATACATCACATTTAGGACTGACCATTTCATTGGGGGAAGGGGGGATCATAATATTTTAAAGTTCTATGGGTACTTTACACATAAAACAGCTGTAATAAATGCGTCTGCCCAGTACGGCTGTTGACACCTAATCAACACAAATCAACAGTAATTTACGGTGCCAGACCGTTTTTCCCCAACAACACACTTAAAAATAAAAACTTGATCATAGCTATATAATTTCATATTCTCGTGGTATTAGTTCCATACAAGTATTGTCACTGGAAATCACCTCATGGGGTCAGTTTTGTACAGTTTTAATCAGATATCAAACTTATAACAAAGAAATAAGAAACAAACATTGACTGTCGAGTTGGGGTGGGGGTAAACACAAATCCCACGTGCATAGTTTATATCATGTCTTCATAAAGAAGCCAGAATAATAGAAGTTAAATTAAAGTATAACCTCTGACGCTTACCTGCTGATGTGATATTCATTTTTGAAATTCTGAGGTGTACACGATATTTATAATCACAAATGTTCCAAACAAGATCTATTATGCTGACTAACGCTAACCGGTGGAAACCTTTATTCGAATAATCACGGCTCCCTTCGTTACAACAGATTAGCCTCAAGTAACCGGTGAAAATATAAATTAGAGCCGTATAACAATAAATCCGGAGACATTTCCAATAGAACCTTTTTTTTTTCTTCTGAATTTTGCATTGTATATAGGAAAATGGGCTATTGGCCCATCACTATGGCCCACCGGTTCTCAGACCTCAGGAGATACCTCTACATACATACATACATACATACATACATACATACATACATACATTGTATAGTATATAACGATGGCTCCGTCGAAGACTCATCCAGTATTTAATAATTACGAATGTGATGACTATTGTAGTGTCAGGCACAAGGAGCGGAATGTATTATTACTAACACAGTCTACTCCAGGATCATGGTTTCAGGGGCACAAATAAAACAAGGCAATGTTTTACAACATCGTCTCGTGTTTGAGTCTCACCGAAGGAACATCCCCTCTGGATACGTGATCGATCGAGTAAAAGGAGACCCGCTCGACAACCGACTGATAAATTATATCTTGGTCACACAGTGTGAAAACTTAAAAATAAGTCAATCGGAAAAATAAAATGATAGAAACCAGGTCCGGGTAATGGGGCCAAATTCGAAACCGAGGAGCAAACATGATTTCCTTCAGTGAGTAAAGTGAGTAAAGAGTTGGATGTTTTATCCACAGCAATCAAATTTTGTTGTGATTTAACTTATCCGTTTTCATAAAAATAAACAGGTTCGGTTTATTTTTCGGTACAAAAATTTTTGGGAAAGTTTCTTTTCATACATTTTCTGATATTTCACTACCGACATCGGTGATAACTCGGTGATTATGTCTGACGGTTTTGTTTAACTCATGAAACAGTTCGTGCATGACAGAATCAGTGCCACGGAGGAAAGACCGGATTTTAGTTAAAATCTTGTTACAAGTGGCGAACGCGTACTTCATCGTATTATTTTCTTGCTTTTGCAGTTTTGGCAAGATTATTTTAACGCGGATTGTAATACTACACCGGCGCTAGATCGAATCAGCATAAATGGATTTGCAGTGGGATCCACTGGAGCAGTGGTAACAATACCAGCGTTGGTTAACGCATTGGGTGCTAAAGTCATTACTGAGAGCATCCTTCTGTAGTAACGATAGGTGTGCTTAAAAACATAAACTTTTTATGGTAATGTCTGTAAAGTTTGATGGGCTCAAGTTTGATTTCATGATCAAGCTGTTTACTGATGAAGTTGAAATCAATATTTCATTTATCGCTGATATCTTGTAATTGTTTTTGTCTTATTTCCGCTACAGACACATTTTTTTTTAACAACTCCACCGTAATTAGGACCAGTAACTTTGTCCGGATTGGTTTTTATATCCAAACTCGCTTGTTTTAATTTCCCGATGATGTTATACGCTGTTGTAACCTTTTCATCATCAGGCGTATCCACGTGTTCGGGTAAAAATAAAAACTTATTTAGATCACGAGCAATGCCAACGATTCCGGTCATTTTCTCTATAACCATTATGTCTATTGAAATTATAACATCATACTCCAAGTAAAATTAAAGTAAATCATCCGCCGTAAAGATTTTAAAAACAATTGAGTCCCGGTTTAGGAGGTTTTGCCGCCGTGATGTTTAACCTAAAACCCCGTATTTCAGTGAAGGTGCTGATAACAAAACCGCCTGCAGGGTCATCCGAGTATAGCGGTGCTAGTATACAATGTTGTCCAGGTTGATTCTGATACCTTTCTCTTTCGCTATTACAACTAGTGAGCCTGATGTTGTTACTAAAACGTCGCCGCTGATGAATTTTCCAAATATTATTTTCTATTGGACACTGAATCTCAATCCACTCGCCGATGTACGTTGCTGAAGCTGTCCATTCGCTAGTCACTGACAAACTGATTAAACAAGTAAAATGCGTAAAATGACGTAGAATATATTCCGAGGGAGCGCGTTTGACGTCAGCGATGCTATAACGGAAACAAACGTTGTTGTTTACTTGAAGAGCGTCTACGTGAAGTTTATCAGTACATGAAAATCGTTAGTTGACGCCGACCACATACCAATTTTATTGTAGTCCATGCTGAGATCACCTGTCATCGAACCGCCTCCCTTACCAGCGGACTGTTCCGGTGGCCCAAGTGGTTAGAATGTCCACCTTTGATGCGGGGGGTCATACCAATAACTATTAAAAATGGTACTAGCAGCTGTCTCGCTTGGCGCTCAGCATTAAGAGGTTAGTGTTAGAACTGGTTGGCCTGGTGTCAGAATAATGTTACTGGATGGGACATCATGCTACATGTCTGCGTAATGATGCTCCAATGCTAAACATCACTATAAACCACCACACTGCAGACATCGTAGCGATATGACTGGAAAACCGTTAAAGCTACATTAAAAATCCAAATCACAAACACACCCTTACGAGCGCGTAATCGAACATATTCTTGCAACGCAGCCGATAATCATCCTGAAGTACCGATGTGGTTTTTAACCAGGTTATCAAATGCCTGTCCACGTTGAGGTTACCCGTCATTGTGTCCACAGAATTTTCAGCGTGTAGTCGGTAACGTGTTTGTAACTCGGGACTTGATCGTGCAGCAAAGTCAGTGTGGTATTGACTCCAGCTATCAAAAACCCGTCTTTGCTGAGATTACCCTCCATGTCATCTCCGGTTTTTATTTAACGCTAATCTTTGACCTGCTTGCAATACACCGCATGAAAATCCTCGAGGGGTTCATTTCCCTGATATAATTTTACTATCTTTCTGTGTTGCATGTGCAGGGTTTCAGTCGCCCAATTTTATTTTTTCAATTTTAAATATCCTCACCGCGTCAAGTATGTTCACTGGATATCCTTCTGGGGCATTCACCGTAATATGATCTTAGTCGGCATCTTTTTTCGATACGGTTTTTGGTGTAAGGAAGTACTGCCATGAACGGTACCCAATCCGAGCACGAATCAACTTTGACTCTGAGAACATGACTGCGCCGCGGCATGGATTTTTATTGCCTGATTGTTATTACATGATCATAGGGATCACAGGCCGGGGTAAGACTAATTTGCTCATGAACATGCTACTGAACAACGGATTAAAATACGACACCGTTAGGGTGTATGCGCTCAACCCTGGTCAAGATAAATACAGAACGTTATCAGATTTGAAAGAAATGCTTACATCCGTGGAAAATTCTCTGTGACTTATCAGGATGTGATTACGAAAAGCGAACCTTTCAATATTATTCCGGTGCAACAACTCAGAGACGATCAAGATCAGGTGGTGGGGTCTGACGATATCAGAATTTATCGTCAAAACATGAATAAATTCAGCGAGTACTTTTCGATCTCGAGGAACATAAAATGCAACACGATTTATCTCGGTCAGTCGTATTATGACGTTCCTAAGTACATCATTCGTAACAATGGTCATTTTGAACTCCTTTCTGGATTGGACCACCACGACACTGACGTGATAACGCGAGATAATTGTTGGTCTATCACCCCTGCGGAATTTAAACAGGCTTATCACAAGGCCACGCCTAGCAAACATGATTTTCTCGTGTTTCGTCACGATGCAGAAATCTCGGAAATGTATCGACGTGGTTTTTATGGAATTTGTATCCCTGTCACTCGCGCGTCGTAGAGTTCTTATCCATCGTGATAAACCCACCCTAAGACCGAACCGCGTTAATAAAAAAATTTCTCGAGCAACGGCAGGAGATCAAGCAGCGTCTACTGGCAGCTTGTGCTGATGTTGTTGTAACTACACATGATATAAAACAAAATTACGCGCTGGCGGCAATAACGGCTGAACAACAAACCCAACGAGGATTATTAAGGGACATCATCGACGCAGTGCAGCTACAATAGGTCATCTCACGGATGCTCTTACTGATGGTAACACTGAACGTATTGCCCATACGAGCCTTACTGGATGAGCATTAAGAACATAACGAAAACGACGAGAAGCTGTCACAAACAAGAAAGCGCATTGACACTACATAGAAAATTTTATTGATGAGACGTTAAAAACAACCGTTGAGAACATGTTAATCATAAAAGAAGAAAACACCTAGCGAATTAGCTGATTTATCAAAATTGAGAACCACAATAAACATTATCATTGGTAATGCCACAGCGGAATCAAAAGACGATCCAAGTGTTGGCCGGTACACCTCTACGTTAAAAGAATACGTCACAAGAATTACTAATACGATAATAAGCAACCAACCACGAAAGGAAGAGGTTAAACGCGGCTGAAGACCCACCACGAACATTATCACCGATAACTGTATAAAAATCGTTGCTACCAGACAATGGCAAAAAAGAAACAGGCATCAAGTACTATAACAATCAATCTGAGCTAGTACAGCAATTAAAGTTACTGTGCGCCAATAAATTCCTAGAAACACCGGGGTAGAAACACCGGAGAAGAAACAAATAACGAAACCGTCGAGATATTCATCATTTAGCGACATCAGGAACGTTGTTGCGTAAGGATTATCGTGTTCTTCAACAGGATTTAGTTGATGAAGGTCGAAGCTTTTAATCTACGTGTGATGTATACACTTGTCATTGTCATGTCAGTTGTCAACTCCACATTGTTGTTTGACTCGAAATCCGCTCAGGGCACCAGCGACGATTTTATGAAATCCGACCGAGTATGAAATCAACGTTGATCAGCTCGGAAATCTTGAACACTTTTCACAAAGTGACAGTGCGCAATAACGTTTTTCGACGATTACTCCCTGGGCGTATAACGTGGTCGACATCGCCAATGAAATACAGCGACTGATCACTGCCAACAACCAAAACGCGAACAACATAAAAATCGAGCCTAATTACATCACGTTAGAAAACAGACTCAAGCTCGCGGAAGATTACTGTGTGGATTTCATCGTCGGCAACACGATCGAGTCGATGCTTGGTTTTACGCAACGTCAGATGGCTTCTGTAGCCGTAACTGAGGGAGATGTTCCGGTGTACATCTGCAACGTCAATAGTTTATTCATCCATCGCTGAAGGATCCTACGATAACCGCAAGGATTCCAGCAACGTGATTTATAGTTTTTCTCCGAATACACCACCTTTTACGTTAATGATCGTACAACCCTCTCCGCTGATTTATTTTCCGGTCATTAATTTTCGCATATTCCTCTTGTGACCATATCGATCACAGATCAGTTCAGACAACCTGTTGATTTTAATAACGAACGAGTCACGTCTTAGTGTGAACTTGCCAAGACAATTGTATATAAAATGTGTAGTGTATTGTTAAAAATGTTGGCAACTGAGACGAAAAAATAACGGTGTTTTTTTGCGCTGTATCCGTTGTTGGATGGTGCGGATGGGACAATGTTACCAGGGTTGCTCGGTAAAGTATTTGGCCGTTGTACCCGGGGAGAAAAAAAGCAGCTTCAGGGGCAGAGGCTGAGGATCATTTCTTCCTGGGACGGTACGCCGCTAAGTAATTTTAATATCGATACAGCGTTGTCGGATATACCAGGGCTTTATGGCGTATTTTCCAAGGATCAGTTCCTGGGCACGATGTCGCAGTGATGTTGTATCATCAATATCGAGAGATTTTTGATGGATCAGGAACCCATTGGATCTGCGTTTATCATGACAAAGATTCACCTGATTTAGAGTACTTAGACTCATTTGGGCTGCATCTGGGTGATGCCTTGACGAGAGTGCACACGCGGTGACGTTGAGCCAGCTCACGGTGAACCGGTTCAACGCGGTCTTGTGTATAATTCCATCCTAATTCAGCACATCGACATTAACGCATGTGGACTGTATTACGTTTATTACAGCCAGTCTAGCGCCAGCGTTTTTCTCCGTGCTTGACACATTTCTGGTGTTTAAGCAGCATCCAACGTTCGAAAATAACATTATGGTACTACGCGCGTTGGCGTAAACCACGTTTTATGTAAACCGTAAAAAATGAGCGAGATATACTGCTTGAGTTGCAAAATATGGAACAAAACACTGATGAACAACAGACTAAATCAGAAAACGGTCGCGCTATCTTAAATGCGATCTGTGTGAAATGTGGTAAAAAGAAATAAAAATTTATGCCTAAAGGAAAGGTGGATGCCCACTGAAGCATGTCATAGTAGTCGACGATTAAACTGTGTAACATAAATAATTAAAATAATGTACGGTTTAGTGCGTATGAATTAAGGACTAATCGGACAAGCAGTGAATATTCACTCGATCACAGGAAAATTGCCGTGACCACCTGGTGGTTGGAAGTTACCAGGACAAAGGTACACAGGAACTTACAATCATCTACACAGGCAGCTTGATGTGAATGATCAACCCTTGCCAGGGCAAGAACCTTCTAAGCAAACTGACGCAATCACGATGGGTCATAATATTTGCTACCGCGATCATCCTGAGAGCAAATTAGGTTTCGACCGCGTAACGTTAGACGAGCTCAAGGCGATTAAACCCATTGGTATGTGATAGCGTATAGTTTAATCGGTTGTACGTGCCATTATTGGCGCTAAACAAAAATTAGGAATCGGGGTTAAAAGAAAACGCACCCGTGTGAGTAAAAAGAAAACAATCACCATCAATAACCAAAACTTAGCTCATGAATTACAAGCACCAGCATAGTCGCATAATCATCGCCAACGGGGTTTATGATATTCACGCTGCTGATTTTGTGGATGATGATTTTGTGGACATTAGTAGGTTTTCAAAGGACAATGACGGATATAAATATTTCCTAAACATCATAGATTTGCACAGTAAATTCGAATGGAGTATTCTTCTCAAGAAGAAAACAGGAGTGACCATCAGAGACTCGTTTGAGTCAGTAAGGATGTAACCGAATAAACTCTTGGTGGATGACGGCAGAGAATTTTACGATACAACAAGCGCAGACTGGTTATCCTCGACACATAATCAGGGTAAATATGTGGTCGTCGAGAGATTCAACAGAACAGAAAAACTACAGTGTTGAAACATTTTAAAACGAGTGGCACAACGAGGTACATGCAAGTATTACCTGGACTCGTATACGAGTACAATAACACTAAGCATCGTAGTATTAAAATGACCCCGACTCAAGCGCGTGAAAAGTAACGACGCTGTGGCAGACGCGCTTTATCACCGAATTAAATTTCGAGTAGGTGATCGTGTTAGGATTTCAAAAGTAAAACGTACATTCGATAAAGGATTTACCCTGAATTGAACCGAAGAGGGTTTCACAGTCAGTAAAGTGTCAAATACTATTCCGGTGACCTATGCGATCACAGATCAGTGCGGAGAACCGAAACTAGGATCGTTTTACGAGCAGGAGTTGTCAAAGACCACAAACAATGTTTACAGAATCGGAAAGTTGTTAAAGAAACATAGTAAACAATCTCTGGTCAAACGGAGTGGATATCCTAATGAATGATGCAAAATGCAAACAACACTAATAAAAATAGTCCCAATTAAACATATATATATATATATATATATATATATATATATATATATATATATATATATATATATATATATAAAATGATATAATGTCTATAATGTCATCAATACGTTATGTACTCCGCAAGAAGGTTTTTATGGGTTATGATCAGAGTTACAACGCTGACGTGGATATTGTGACTACTCCTCATATGCTTGCAAGAACGAAAAACAGTGTCAGACGCATCATTAATGCTAATTTGACGGTGCATCTTGATATCTTGCATACAATTGCGGTCACTATCGAGTACACAGAGATATATTTTACAGAACCAACCCCGACGTTCTTGAGTCAAAACGGATCACAGACATATTTTAAAACGTGCGGCAACTGATTCAATCACTGGAACCGAAAATTGATGATTATGTCAGAGAAGGATCCGGCTGAGTGTTAACCGGTATCATCAGCGCGGATCTTAACGTGTCTGGGTACAATCCATTACGTGGAAAATCGTGCAGGGAGTTACCAATGCGGATAAAGAGCAGCCAAAGCTGCGTAAATATTCAAGAACAACGATAATAAATAGGCGGTGCTATCAGCGTTATACCCTGCTAAAGCAATGAACCCTAACCTGTCTGGTAATTACAAGCAGTACTAAGGCATGCTAAAGTTCACCGGGATTGATTTTCCAGTGCAATTGACAAGATACCTGTGTTTGTACAACTCAATAATTTGTTGTGTGGATGAACGTGACAACACCGTTCATCCCTTAATGATATAAAAATACACGCCGTCAGATAACACGACTGAGGTACATCTGCTGTAATCTGGACGACAGGATAAGGACCAAGGACACTACAACTGAATCAAAAACTTTTTGGGGTTACTGCATCATCAAAACTGAAAGAGCATAAAAATTATTACCGTCTACGACACTTGCACGGATACACGGATGCTGAGCGGTTAAATATTTGTAAATTCGACTGTGCGCAGAGCATTGTTCCGAAGTTGCCTAAGCGGGACAAAAGTGAGAATTTGTTTTTTTCTCGTTTGAACACTTTGAAAGAACTACTCCTATTCCAGCAGTGATTTATGCTGATTTTGAGTCATTGCTGATACCGATAGCGGATATTGAAAATGATCCTGATAAATCATCACCAAAAATATACCACGAGCACATTTCTTGTGGTTTTGTTTACAATGTCGTCCACGTTAATCTGGTGTATTCTAAACAGCTTGTGTTGTAGCGTGGTCCTGATTGCGTTGAGAAATTTACTGACGTGCTACTGAACGAAGTTAACACACTCGACATGGTTAATCATCCAATTGTGATGACTGACGAGGACAGATTGCATTTTGCCAACTTGGTTGATTGCCACGTATGCGGATTACCATTAGACGGCCAGAAACAGAGGTGTGTGAGAGATCATGATCACTCTACGAGAAAGTACAGAGGACCCGCACATGATCACTGAAATTTTCATCTCACACGACCTGATTTTATTACCGTGGTGTTACACAATCTGCGAGGCTATGATTTCCATCTGATCATCAAATCCATCAGAAAGTATCAAGCCAAGGATCATTTGCATTTTCCAAATAATATGGAAAAGTATATGTCGTTTTCGTTAAGCCGATTGAAGTTTTGTTGACAGTTTGGGATTCATGAACGCGAGCTTAGACGAATTAGTAAAGAACACAAGAACATTTAATCATACGCGAGAACGGTTTCAGGATGATCTCGATTTGGTATCACGCAAGAGAATTTGGGTAAATTCGCAGAAACGACACTGCCTGATAAGGAGTCTTTGAACAGTACTTGACAGGTGAGACAATCACCGACAGTGATTACAAGCATGCACATCATGTTTGGAATCATTTCGGTTTTAAAAAGAACCCCAAAACCTTGGTGAAGATCTTGACTTGTATTTGACCATAGATGTGTTATTACTCGCTGATATATTCGAAAATTTCTGGGACACGTGTGATCGTTTCAAGCATTCCTGCGAGAACAAGAAATACATGCTTGATTATAGTCCCAATGAGGATTCAAAGTACATCATTTTACTTTCTATAGAATAATCTTTATGGTTGATCGATGCCGCCGAAAATGCCGGTAGGCGAATTCGAATGGATGAATCGGGATCATTTCAATCAGCGGTTGTTAGATTCTGATCATGATACGGGTTGCATTCTCGAGGAGTATTTGGAGTATCCGATAAAACCTCTTGCGGATCACGGCGATTATTTGCCAGCACCTGAGAATGTTACAGTACGTGATGACATGCTGAGTCCACCGAGTAAAGCTCAGTTAGGTGTCGGGGTGAATGTACCAAAATTGGAGCCAAATCTAATGAATAAGTATCGATACACAGTACATTAGAAAAATCTGAAGTATTACACAGATTTGGGATATGACTTTTATTCACTGTGTGATTAAGTTTTAACAACGCACATGGCTTAAAACTTACATTGATTTTAACACCGCTGGACGCACAGAAACCAAATCAGATTTCAAAAAGGATTTCTTTAAGCAAACGAACAACACCGTATCCGGAAAGACCATGGAAAAACTTACGAAAGCGTGTCAACGTTGTGTTTGAAAAATGATGTTACAACGCGAGATAAATTAGTAGCTACACCATGCTTTGTGAGCATGGAAATATTTGATTACAATTTAGTGGAGATATATAGTACGCGGACGATGTTCAAATTAGACAAACCCATCCGCTGCAGATTTACCGTGCTGGAGTTATCCAAGCTGATGATGTACCAATTTCACTACGGATTCACGAAAAAAGAATAAAGTTATCGAGTGAAATTATTGTTCACTGACACGAATAATCTCTGTCATGCGATAAAGACAGAAAATGTGTACGCAGATATATATGACGTGCGAGACCTAATTGATATTTCGGATTGTCCTCAGAACAGTGAATACTATGCTCCAGTTTAATGAAAAGATTATTGGAAAATTTAAGGATGAGACGTCGTCGGTACCCATCGCGGAATTTCTCGGGCTGCGTAGCAAAATGTACTCTGTCAAACTTGCCAACGGGAGAATAAGAAAGAGCCAAGGGAATAAATATATGGTCAAGAAGCGAGTAATGATGATTACTTAATAGCATTACAAGGTCAGTTACATAGAACCTCCACGAACACCATAAGATCACTAAATCACACAGAGTATACGTGCGAGCTCAACAAAATCGGGCATAGCTGTTATGACGATCAACGTTACGTGCTTTGTAACGAAAGTACTACACTAGCATATGGCCACATTGATGTTGTCGTCGGAAAGTAACAGATTTTAATTTAATGCCTGAGTTGGGATTATACTAACGATGACGCTACCGAAATGTTATCAACGTTATCGTAATAATTGTTTACGATCCTCGGTCACTCTAGAGTTTGGGTGGCATAAATTAACATCAAACTCCATCTGTCTCCCGTCCTATATTTTGATGATTTTCTTTTCAGGCACATCAACCTTTTGACTCACTAATATTATCGAGCTAAATTGTTCTCGCTAATTGGTTGGGAGATAAATGCGTTATGACAGGATGATATGACTTCACGTAATCCGTCATTTTTATTAATATAATTTACACACAAATAGAGGGTTACAAGGAGGATTAGTTCGATGCAGCTAATTGCGTCATCCTCTTTAAATAAAGTCGCTATTATTGTCATCATTATTACTAAAAATATATTCAACTTCAATTTTCCACTACAAATGCATGGGAGGTTATTGCTTCCAACTGGTGATCGCTTTTTATTAGAGTTCTTTCCCTTATCATTAACGAGCGTCATGGCGGACAAGAATCAACTTCCGCATGTGATGAGAGTGAAATGACTTTCAATGTACTACACACGTGTTTAGGACACAGTAAATTAGCATGATGAATGAAAGAAAATTCACACGGGGTCTCGTCAGGAAGGGAGATGCTGCCAAAATTCGGGAGACGGTCGCCGAGCAAATGCGAGAGAACAAATTACAGGTTTGGCTGTCCTTGGAGACACTACAGTAGTTTGTTGACCGCTCCCTTTATCACTTTCATCCGCTTTCACATTAATATTTTGCTTAATGCTGATTAAGAATATAAAATTAGGTTTTATTTTGCAAGATTAAAACATTTTAGTAAATTCTTCTCTCTGGATCACCAAGGAAAAGGAAAATGTACAGCAACAGGTGATTTGTTGTTAAAACTACACATATGGGTGCAGGTGGTTTCGCAACCGGGACTTTTCGTTCTCAGTATTTCGTCATTGCATTTTCCGTTAACATGAGTTACATTTAATAGAAAAGAATTGCGAATGTTAATAAACTTATATTTTTATTGTTATAAATGAGAAAGTACAGTTGTACAATTGATCAGAGTACAATAAAATTATAAAATAAGAAAAATATATAACGAGTATAAAATGGATCTTAAAAATACAGTTTGTTTATAGAAGTATTATATTCCGTAAGATAACAAGAGTAAGTCTATAAATAGTGTTTAAGTCATGTGAATAGAACAGCCTGTTTATAGGCTGTTAGGCAGCAGGATATGTATTTACAAAGAAGTCAATCAGATTTATTTGATGAAATACTGTATTTAAGGGTAAAAGAATAGAGGAAATTAACTTGTAATAAAAATAATGAAGTAATTAGAATAGTTAATGGTATAAATTAAGTGATAATTATGGTAGTATATGTTCATGTTAATACTTTACAAAAGAATATATGAAATTAAATAATAAAAGCATCTTTGAAATTTCCAGGTAAAAGTCACAATTACAAAATGAACAGCTGTCAAAACAACTAGGTCATGAAATGACATTCACACCTAACATGTCATGCGATATCTTGTGGTAATAAAAAATGAATCTTAAATATAAGGCAATAATCTTCCTTTTAATAAAAGTCGTATTGTTTATTTATCATCTAATATTCTAAATGATGTCAAGTTTGTATCAACTTCCAATGGAACGTGCTGTGTCTACCCTGTCTACCACCATATAAAATGAGATTCTCATTATCATAACAAATGACTGAATCACCATACAGGGGCTCAAACAGTGATGAAATAGTCATAATGTTGCTGATAACATGTTGAATCTTCATCCATAGCAGAAAACTTAAAATTATGTATTGATTATTCTCCGAAGACTTCATCTGGGCATCAGAGCACATGTCTGCTCAGTATTCAAATTTCTGAGCTGTACAATGAGCTTAGTGCAGTCAGACTTCACATTTTTCATTCTTTCAAAAAAATCTGCTGACGGTGATTAATAAACTCCTGTGGGTCTGTGACTTTTGAATACCATATGCTCCTAAATGTGTTTTTATTGTAGCCGTCAAAATGCATCTGCTTATCAGTAGATCATATTGGGTTTTTTCATTTATAGAAATGTGTTGTGAACTCCCCCAGCTTTGTTGGGGTGGGTTGTATGGTTTTGGTTATCGTTATCTAGAGGGTGATCGCTGACGGTGTAATTTGCCCGGAACGAGTAAATATCAATATAAAGTGTGAAACTTATATATGGAATAGATAAAGATCTGAGCAGATATATAAAACAGAATGACACGAGCCTGCGTACATGTACAAACCATAAAATTTAATCAACAATTCATAAACAATAAAATTCATATACAATTGTGATAATGCATTACATTAGAAAGATACACTTTTTGATTTAAGTTATTCAACGAATTTCAATACAAATATGCTTATACAAATAGCTGGTCTGTTAAGCGATAGAATTAATTCATCATCGAGTGAAAAGATCGAAAACACTGCCTTTTACAGATTCATAACCTGATGGTTCTGGTTCAGTCCAAATTCACTGTGACTGTTCTTTGACTTCTTTGTGTCTGTAAGTCTGGGTCCTTTCCACTTTTCCCTTTTTCCAAATTCTCAGGTGTCCCGCCTCTTTCGGCCTCCAACCTTGTGTGGTCACTTTGGTTTTATAAGTACGTGGTACGTCAGTGGTACGTCACGTGGAACTATCTCACCTTGCAAAAGTAAACAAAGTGGCATCCTGAGTATTCTGTTAGGTACCATACTGGGAAGAGATCATTACTTTCTCCTCTCATTAATGTCAGATAAGTTGTATCGGAATTCAAACAGGTACCCACGGCCATCTGGTCTAACTAAACACGGCAGACCATAAACAAACCTAGTTTCCTAAGATTAATGTATTCCCTAATGACTGTTTCAACTGGCTTACGGTAACAACATCTCGAGACTTAATTACACAAATGAATGAATGAAATTCCTTTCATGATTCAACTACAGTATTAATAGCTAATACACACATTCAAGTCTTTAGCATATATGGCATTATCTAAATCAGAGAATTTACACGAAATCTCGAAACTCATATCACTAAAGTAAGGCATGAAATTCTAGGTACATATTTACCTGTAACAGACGAGACTATACGTTCAAACGATTCATCAACTTATATAAAGAATATCAGTGTACGGATTCATATAGATGAACTTGCACAGTTGTATTCATATCAAAAAATTTTATCTACCAATCTAAGCAAATAAATCATGCAAATATAAGTAAATAAATCAAACAAATCATCATATGGATATCAAGAAATTACGTGAGACTGATGCAAAATACCTTGTGTCTTCAAGCTTTTACCACTAGAATTGAGTTCGTAGTTTTTTCCAGACATCCAATCCCTTGGATCCTAATTACGAGTGAATTTCTTCAAAATTCGACCCGGAGCCCTCTACCTTTGTTTTTCTCTTGCAGAAAATGGTGTCGACTGATTAAAGTGTTGTGAAAGGCACGTTTAAACCGTGAGATTTTCATGTGGAATCAAGCCCCCTTATTCAGCGTAACCAATCCGAATTATAGTTAAGGCGCTAAAAAAATGTAATCCGCCTGCCAAACTGGATTACCAAATACCTATCGCTATTGAGTTTCAGAATTGACAGTTTTCGATGCAGATCAGAAGTTAACCCCTATCCCCTTTTAGTTAAATAAACAAAGTTTTAATTAAGAACCACTGCTCGCATGACAGTGACTTTACCAATCAGTGCATTACAGCAATTTAAACACGCGTCAGTCCCCATAAATCTAATTAATCGTTCACCTGTCCAACTTAATGTGTTCTTCATAGATCGACAGAAATTTGCACCCTTACATAATGTATATCTGTGCAGAGTTTTGTTCTCTTGCTTACTGTATAAGGATGATCATAGCATAAGCAACCTGCGGCTACAAAACAATCCCGTAGATATTAATTTGAGTAACAAAATTACAGTTTCTGTCTTGTCTTGCAAAGCTTGAGCATCTGTACAATATTGTACTTTTTCTGTATGTGTGTCATTCTCATCCAGTCAGATGCTTTTTTCAGAATGGTGACCTGTTATGTTTTGATTATTGAAAAGATACTTTCTGGAAGTCATTTCTGGTAAAACCTTGTGTTTGTTTTTAAGTGTAGTAAACTACGGCAACTTTGGTCTTTAATAGTATGTATGTATTCTTATGAACATGACCAAAGGGATGCAAGCAACACCTGGCCATGAATCACACCTGGCTGCTCCACTGATAGATACAGGATCAAATTTTTACTCCATCAGTGAAGGAGGTAGGGGTACTAATGGTTGATGGTACTCCTTTTCAATACTTTTATGAACATGCTATTAAAGAGAGGGATTTTGTGCTTTTTAACTGCAGCTGTGATGATTTCTGGAAACATCATTTTCTAAATGCAACATTGTTCTTCCGTTTTCTTCCACTTTTTTATTTCCCTCTTTGTTCAGTATAGGATTTTATTTATTCATTTTGGTAGTTTTCACTATAATGTCAGTTATAGGTGTAAATTCATTGATATATTTTTTGGCATATGATTACAGTAAAACCTGTCTTGAAAGAACATGGGCTATGTGGAACCACCTGTCTTGAGAGACGACATTCTCAGTGCACAAATTTATTGATTATATAGTATTGTGACCTGTTATGAGAGACCACCTGCCTTGAGAGAGCATAATTTTTTGGCAAGAGAGGTGGTCTTTCAAGACAGGTTCAACTGTAATTATATTATTAGAAAGAGTGAAAATTGATTGCAACATTCCAGGACAACATCAATATTTTTTGGCACCAGGCGATATGTATACATGGTTAGTCTTGCATCATTGGAAATCATCATGAACTATATGACTTGTTCAGTCAAGTGTGGCACAGTTTTGGCACTCAGTCAAGTTGTGGCACAGTTTGGCAGTGTGCTTCCAGTATGAGATGTAGGGGTTTTGTATTTAGATAGGTGGGGTGTAATGGGAAAGTAAATCTTTGTCAGATTTTCTGTTGATTAAATATTTTTTGGTTAATTTCCAGAAAAGGAAGCATTGTTGAAAGTCATTGCTATTGGTTAAGATCAAATAGTTCCTAAAACAAAACTACCAGTACAGCAATAAATGTAAGGCATGTAATAGTGATTTATTCAGAATAGAGATAGTCAATACCATGTGATTCGGTAAGCCAGGAAAAAATGAAATAAAAAGAATATACAGCATCAGAGTAGCCACCAAAGAAAGAAATATTGATATCATTTAGCAAAATATAATTTGAAATGATTTAAATGAATAAATTATCTTAATTGGATAAGAACTATTATGTTACCTTGATTTTATAAGTGTCCACTAATGAACATATTTGAATATTATCTGAAATTGTAAATTTGTAGTTAATGGTATCTTTTTAGACCTTCCTTGTGATGCAGACAAAACATGGCACCTCATGGTATAACCAGAAACAAAAATTCACAAGCAAAAGTTACAATCAAGTACATTTTCATTTGATTTATTGCAGTTTGGGATAATCCTAGACAAAATAAACTTTCTTGGACTGGAATCTTTTCATGTTAATGATTCTATAAGCATTGTGAAGGAGTTTTGGGTTCAGGAGGTGCACTGAAAGAAAGGAAACTGATTTCTCAGCAGAATCATGTATGTTGTAAAGAAAGGCATAACTGAATCGATGAAAACTAGTGTTAAAGAGTAATTTTGGGAATGAAAGTAACGTTATTTTTATTTATAAAGATCAAAAGTTTATGTTTAGAGAAAATGCAATAAAGAATAACAATCAATGTTTAGGTCTCGACAGTGTACACTTGCCATTGAAATATATTTTGATTTACTAGAGCAAAGATATATTAGCACACAACTGTTATGGAATTGTGTGTGCTTAATATTGATACTTTGTATATGAAAAAAATGTACTCGTGTTCTTTTATCATGTACAGCATTAGCTTTTTTGAAATACTGGGTTTGGTTCATCCAGTGTTGCATAAGCAAAGTGCTTGCAGTGAGGAAACTGAATACATCTACCTTAAGGTATCTGACCATGGATTTCACCATAATCGGAATACTTATAGAGTCAAGTCTGACAAATATCACAACATAACAAGTTTTGGGAGGAAGCTATCCACTTTATAGAGCAATCTTAAGCTGTAGGGCAGATTTTGGATGGGGAGAACTTCGAGTGGTTTTGTATAACCGATATGCTGCTGTCAATGGTGACGTTGGGCTGGAGGATGGTATTGGCTTTCTTAAAGTGAGGACCAAAGCTTGGAACCAATGGGTCTGCAGTGAATAAGGGGGCTTTGGAGGGATCCTTAGCAGACTGGAAGGGGTGAGTCATGCGTTGTGGCTCCTTGACCATTTGACGAGAGCTGTGAAACTGGAAAATACTTTGTGATTGTCAACCGAATGCCTTGAGCTGTGTGACATAAATATTCAATATGAGAAAAATCAGTATATTCAGTATCACATTATATGAGTGGAAATCAAATATATATGGATATATTCTACTTGTAGATGAAACATTATTCATATTTTTATTCAGATTCTATATTTTGATCACCCTTGGTGACAGAATCATACCTTATTCATAGGTGTGTAAATCCTATACTTTGATACCCTGTGTAAATCCTATACTTTGATACCCTGTGTAAATCCTATACTTTGATACCCTGTGTAAATCCTATGCTTTGATACCCTGTGTAAATCCTATACTTTGATACCCTGTGTAAATCCTATGCTTTGATACCCTGTGTAAATCCTATACTTTGATACCCTGTGTAAATCCTATACTTTGATACCCTGTGTAAATCCTATGCTTTGATACCCTGTGTAAATCCTATACTTTGATACCCTGTTTAATAGATTAAACATTGTTTATTTTTGTGTTTAAATTTTCTAAACATTGATCATCCATGGTTTTTGATCCTGATATCAGACATATTTATTTACAAGTTCCATACATTAATTCTTGTTTGATTACTTGTTAAAGTTTTATATATATATATATATATATATATATATATATATATATATATATATATATATATATATATGTATTCTGATTACCGGGGTAGTTCCAGTTAGGAACTGCATCATTTCATCATATGATTTGTTTATCTCATTGTGCATCATTCTGTTAAATCCATTGTTGGACTTTATGTGAACGATTTTGGAGTCAGATTTATTCATTGTTCACTTACATTATAAATAAATATCTCATTCATGAAATTGCTTTCGGTGTCTTCGCTAAAATCAAGTCTGAACTTGGAGTTAGTGTGTTAAAACTACCATACTGTAGTTTGTATCAGTGTGAATTCTTCTGTATGGGTATTTTCACCCTAGTGGCATATTAGTTTGACTGGTTATTTAACTGTCTTCATAGAAAGAGAAAATGAAGCAGAACTCTAATTATTAAATAAATGGGGTATTTTACACCTTGGATTGGGACTTATGGTGTGTTTTAAAATTTGATGGGGTATTTTTTTAATCCGACAAATACCAATCATTCCAGACTGAATCTGAATAATCATCATGTTAATGATGCCGTTCTAATGAATATATGGCTGTATTTGAGTGATTTCATAAATGCCCAAACGTCCAGAACTTGTACCGACATGTTACTTTACATAGATTGCTCGAGCCATCATAAAATATGGACTGTGTTTGTTGTAAGATGAATATATGATGAAAGATATGGACTTAAAGTAGGAAAAAAGTTTTGTAATTTAGTCACATTAAAAAACTTACTTTTTAGTGAGTTCATCTGTAAAATGTGCATGGATGCTGCTTTTCTAGAGCTGCCAGTTACAGTCACCAGTGAAATGTATTGTTTTGTCGTGGCTGACAATTATAGTCGGATAAGCCTGAATAACATAGATTTGGGCCACAGTGGGAGGGATTGTTATTTGAAGGGTGTGTGTGTGTGTGTGTGAGCTTTGTGTGGTATGCAAATGATAAGGTAGCAAACTTGACTCATTTTCCCAGCTAGAACTTACGTATGACATGTCAACTCACCATGAAAACATTCACAAATTTAACTTTATAGCTGTGATTCTAATGTTAGCAAGCAAGAGTGATAAAAGATAAATGTTTGATGAATCTTTGCCTATATTTGTATGCAATTTTGGTATGGACACTTGAACTTCACAAAGGCTCAGAACACCATCCTGGCAAGTTTCCCATGTCATTCACATGACTTGCTGAGCCCCTACCCCATCACTACCCAGATCCCAGTGACTTTGATTGTACAGTCTATACCAGCAATCTTGCAGCATACTGTCAGCATAATTTATTCTGAAAGATGGTTATGTATCTTTTAGCTGCAAACTCTCATCTCTTACCTGGTCATGCACACAATTCTTTTAATTTTTCCCTCTAGATAAAAAGAAAGACAGCTGGAAGAGCATGCTATTTATTATAATAAAACTTATGTGCTTGGCAAATCACACTGAGAGTTGGGTTCACATGCATTTTCAAGATGTTAAGCTTGGTCACAATACATATTGATAAATATTGCAATACAGTCATACATGTTGCAATAAGATATCAGCTGGCAACACTCACCTCTACCTTAACATGGCTGTCACACACCCAGGACCATAATATTTTTGAGAATTAACTCCAAGCTTGAAAAAATACTTCATAAATTGAATATAGAGCTTATCTCATCTGTATTCTTCATGACATCTGGATCTCTTTCAGTCTCAGTGAATTTGATGGCTCCAAATATAAGCAATACAGTTATGATAATGGCCAAGTGTTTTTAAAAGCAAGTATTTATATGTAAGTACCATTTTCTTTACTATTGTTGTGTTGGTTTTCTTTCCATGACATAAATGTAATTGGCTTTTGACCCAGTTCCTGTTGTACTGTGTGTGTTTGCTATTGCACTGGTTTTAAAATTAGGGTAGGTAGGTATTTTTTAAAATAAATATATATATATATATATATATATATATATATATATATATATACTATATATATATATATATATATATATATATATATATATATATTAAAATGATTAGTATATATAACGTGCTAAACACTTCAAGTACTGGACTAATCTGGCTCAGTTAGATACAAAAATCAATTTTGGGATTTTTTAAAAAAATGTCAATTTTTTTTCTTACAATGGGGGAAAAAGGTGCTAGGGTTGGCAACAAAAAACAGCGATGATCGGCTGACTGGAAACACACATATTTTTTGTTGGTCTTAGCATAGGTTGGCTACCATGTTGAGTCCTTGGGACAGGTACTTAATTCCAATTTTCTCAACATAGACAATAATGTGTTAAAAGTGCAGTTAAAACCAGTCCACCAAAATACATTTTGTTATCAGTATTTTCTAACTTATATGATAGTACCTAAAACTGGGTGTGGGGCCCTGGGTGGTCGAGTGGTCTAAAGCGCTCACCTTTATTGATCACTGCCATCTCATGTTTGCATGGGTTCAAGTGTCTATCTTGGCCAATGTGGGGATGTGAGAAATCTGCCAGAAGCTTCCATTGGGGCGGTGGTTCTTACTGGTGTTTTTACAGTTTCTTACTCCACTAATTATACTGGCCGCCACGTATAGCCTATCTTGCAGTGAGAAATGGCATTAAACCCCATAACAACAACTTAAAAATATGGTATTCAGTTGTAATATTGACCCATTATTGTCCCTATATTTGTACAATATCCACATATAATCCCAATATTTTTTTCATTTGTTAGACACAGAGTCCTATGAAATCCCTATAATTTTAATAAACATGGCAGGGAGGCCTGGTTTTTGCCATCTTTATTTCTTAATTTAGCCTCATCCAGTTCACTTATTGTTTGAAATATTGTATGGTTCCATAATTCCCTTTCTTTCAAATCGCCGCTACCACCAAATTATGCCATGGATTGTTCCATGCAGTTAAGAAATAGCATATTTTAAACATAGTAACCCTGTAGAATTCTGGTTTTCAAGTGATGTTTTTGGATGAACCATTGGGTCAGAAAGCACAATAGTTTCTGGTTAAATAATTTTGTAAATTGTATAGTTCTTCATCCATTTGACACCATATCTAGTTTTTAAGAACTTCACAAAACTTTACTTCTAGCCAGCATTTGGGTCATGTCTCTAGTTGGGTCCATTTGGTAATGGTCATGTCTTTGGGTGGGGCCATATTTGGGTGTGGCAACTGAGTCGTTAAATATAACAACAGCCTTATTTAAATCATCTGCACAGAATTTAATATATCTCAGACAAATTGTGAATACCACATTTTGGATTTTCTTTTTTTTTCCCCCCATCCTTTCCTCCTTTTATCTTTGCTTTATTTTTTCTCTCATTTCTTCTTATTTCTTTGCAAATTTTTCATTTTTTCTGTCTTTAAAAAGTAAAACCTCAGTTATCGCTCTTATTCATTGTCATGAAATGTTTTTAAACCAGGAATAAATCTTGTACCCAGGCATTAACTTGTATTGACACAATACAAAAATATGAGAACAACTAAGGAGAAGAAACTATGAAATATATGCTTGGTGCCTTCAGAACTTGACTTCCTATATCATATATTCTGTCAGGTTCCTGAAGTCCAAGGGATACTATATCCCCTGACTCCTTTGTTTAGGAGAGGGAATGATGCATTTTTATCTTGGTCCTGACAGAGTTCATTGGCCTCTAATTATTTAGAGTCCTAAATTGCTGCAGGAGATAAGTTACAGTAATGAAACATCCACCTACTCTTTGTGTTGATTAGGCCTGCCATCTATACTCATATATAAGTCGGGTGCAACTGCAAACAACATAGACCCAGTATGCCGTCGTATCATGTGCAGACAGATCTGGGTCTCTATTGTTTATTCTACTAATTAGCCCTAATAAACTACATAGATATGGATCAGCTGGTGCATTATGTTATGGCAGATCTGGGTTGGTACAGTTTGGAGTTGAATCTGACTTGTATATGAGTGTAGCTAGTACATTGAGCCTGGGTGTTGCTGATAGAAGTTGGTTTTTGTTTCCTTCCACCTATTTTTTTTTTCTTCTGCCAAATGTTAAGAGTCTTCATTTTGGAGGAAAGCTAAAGCTACAGTCATTGTTTGCACATTCGGATCTACAGTCATTTTCCCAGACAGTGCTCAGTTATTTTTGTAGCTTGAGTCTGACAGTTCATGTGAATTATGAATGCAATTTTAAAGTTAATTTGCTATAAATACAGTGACAGTTTTGGAAAAACTAGTTTTAATTAATCAGTCTTTTTGGAGTTTGTGAAAATCATTCTTCTCACAGTGGGGAATTATCATCAAGTTTCATGTTATGCTTGTGTACAAACTAGGAATGTATATTTGGAATAATATCCATTGTTCATTGATCAGATGTATCTGTGCTCCTAAGTTGGATTTAATGCAGATTAGGAAATCTGAACAGTAAACTCAGTATTTATAATATGTGATTTGAATTAAGACTGGATTTCTATAAACTTGAGAATAGTGTCAGTTACTGTTGCAGTTCTGTGGATCTTTGTAGTGTACAAATGACTTTTAAGTGTGAACGATGTACGATGATGTGAACAGGTACTGCAAATTGATTTGCATGTACATATAGCATTCAAGAATCTTTGATTCTGCGATCAGTTTTCTGGATGTATGAGTTAGGCATTTGTGATCCTGAACCTTCTAAAAGGATTGTATTGATGCACCAGTAAAAATAGTGGAATTACTTTATGTGCTGTGAAAATGTCTTAGTGGAATTAGTTTAGGTGCTGTGAAAACATGTCTTAGTGGAATTAGTTTAGTTGCTGTGAAAGCATGTCTTAGTGGAATTACTTTATGTGCTGTAAAAACATGTCTTAGTGGAATTAGTTTAGGTGCTGTGAAAACCTGTCTTAGTGGAATTAATTTAGGTGCTGTGAAAACATGTCTTAGTGGCATTAGTTTAGGTGCTGTGAAAACATGTCTTAGTGGAATTAGTTTAGGTGCTGTGAAAACATGTCTTAGTGGAATTAGTTTAGGTGCTGTGAAAACAAGTCTGTGTAATTAGTTGAGGTGCTGTGAAAACATGTCTTAGTGGAATTAGTTTAGGTGCTGTGAAAACATGTCTTAGTGAAATTACTTTAGTCCTTTTCATATTTAACTCCATTTTAAGAGACCTGTCCAGAAACAAACTTCATTGTATAGGAGATGTGTCCACAAACAAACATTTCATTGTATAGGTGTGTCCACAAACAAACACATCATTGTATAGGAAATGTGTCCACAAATAAACACTTTATTCTATATGAAATGTCTCCACAAACAGAGGTGATATAGAGAGAGAGAGAGAGAGAGAGAGAGAGAGAGAGAGAGCTGTGCAAAAACAGTTCATTGTATAGGAGACCTTCAGCAAACAAACATTTGATTCTGATGGAGACTGTCCACATACAAACATTTGATTGTATTGGTGACCAGTCCACAAACAAACATTTGATTGTATTGGCGACCAGTCCACAAACAAACATTTGATTGTATTGGCAACCAGTCCACAAACAAACATTTGATTCTGATGGAGACTGTCCACAAACAAACATATTTTATTCTTTCTTTAGTGTCCTTTATAGACATATTTTACTGTGCTTATATTCAGCAGTTGCATTATTATGAACACACTTTTGTTGTATTATTGTGAACACTTTTTGTATCATTGAGTATACACCTTTGTATAACTGTTAAAAACTCTTGCTGTAATGATGAGAACATACTCTTGATTTATTGTTAATACACACCTGTATTAATATTTTAACATGCACAGTTTTATTTTATACTTGTGGTATAATTGTGAACATGTTCTTGCTGTACTATTTTGAACATACTGAACATGTTCTTGCTGTACTGTTTTGAACATACTCTTGTAGTATTACTGTGAACACACTCTCGCACTACTGTTAATACAATCTTGTTGCATTACTGTGAATACATTCTTGTAGCATTACTGTGAACACTCTTGATTACTGTGAACACACTTGTAATATTAATGTGAACACATTCTTGTAGTATGACTCTGAAAACATTTTTATAGTATTACAGTGAACACACACTTGTATTGTTATGAACATTCTTTTGTAATAATACTGTGAACACACTCTTGCTTTGGATTGTACTGATACTGATAATGATGAGCAAAGGCTGTTTGGGTGGTAGTAGATTTGTCTTCTTGTCAGTGCCAGACCATGGTACATTGACCATCCAGCCAGTTCAGGAGGAGAAACATGACTCTTCTAGCTTTGAGAGAAAGAAAGAGGAAACACATCGAATGTCCATTTTAAGGAGGAAAACATTGTTTCCAGTCAGAAAAAGTGATAGCTTGGTGAGCAAATACAGGTTTAGGGATGTTATCAGTTAATATTAATGTAATATGAAGGGAGACAATATGTGCAGCTTTAACATGTGGGAATCAAACCCAGTTCATCTGTTTGATGGTCAGGTGCATAAATTGCAGTACAGGTCCAGATCAGCTAGGATGGTTTGTAGATGGCCACATATACAGTGACTGCTTCCCAATTATTTTGACTTAATATCCTGTAACAGTAACTTGTTTCATCTCTTTAGTAGTTAAAAATGCAACTTTCATCACTCCACCAGCTGTCGAGTCAGACCTACCACAAAAGGTACTGGCAAGGAGATCTGTGCAGCTGTTATCTTTGGGAATTGAACCCAGTTCATTTGCTTTGTTGCCAGATATGCCACTGTGCTACAAGGTCCAAAGTCCAGAACAGCTTGGCTGGTTAGTAAGTGCTTTCATACCTCGGCAGCTACAGTATTTTAAGGCTGTATTTCCTTCATAAAACTAATAAAGCTGTAGCTGCACATCATGACATTGTGGTAATGTCTTATGAATTATTTCCTCCTAAAACATATTACTGTAGCTGCACTTAATCATCACCTTTTGGTACTGTTTTATGGCTACATTTTCTTACAAAACTGACATTACTATAGCTGCCAGCCAATTCATACCAAAGACTTATAAGATGGTACTAGCAGCTGCCTTGCTTGGCACTCAGCATTAAGAGGTTAATGTTAGGAATGGTGGGCCTGGTGTTAGGATAATGTGACTGGGTGGGACATTATGTTACATGTCTGCGGCATGATGCCCAGTGGTAGACATTGTTATAAACTGCCACACTGCAGACATCATAGCTGTATTACTGGAAAACTGTTAAAGGTGCATTAAAAATAAAGTTGTGTTAAAAATCCAAATCAATCACACATTATTTTAGCTGCACTCGATCATGACCTTTTGTTAGTGCTTTATGGCTGCATTTTCTCCCAAAACTGATATTGCTGTAGCTGTACACAATCATGACCTTGTGGTAGTGTCTTTGGTTGTATTTTCACCCAAAGTGATGTTTCTGCACTGTGTGCAATTTTGATATACTCTAATTATTTCATACATAATCAATCCATGAGAATTATAATTAATTTTTGTTCTCTAATTATTTTGTACAGATTATATTTTTAATAGCATTTGCAAATGTTTTGTGCATGTACTTAAGAAAATTACAACCTGATTTCTTTTCTTACCTGTAATAATTTGCACATGTGAAGAAAATAAAAATATACAGAAAATTGTGAACATTGCAGTATACTAAAATTATGGTCATGTTGTGTTGATCTGCTTTCATGTGAATTTTGTCTGCAGAACCCAAAGTGATTTCTTTCATGGAAATCTTTGCTACCTTTTTACAAAAAACACTTTTCTCATGGCAGCCATAGAAATATTTGTAATGCTTGCAAAAAACATTTCAAGGAAATTAAGATGTAGTAATTCATCGTTAAATTATTCATTTTCTTTCAGCCACCTTGCTGACATGCAAAATGGCGTATGAAAAAATTATAGACTTGTTGAAGCTGGAACAGAGTACAAGCATACAAATAGAAAATCTCTAAGACACATGTAAATATACCTTTATTTAGGACATTCACTCAGACATGGGTCTGTTCTTTATTTTTACAGAATGTCCCAAAGCCAGTTGAGCCGTTAGATTATGAGACTTACATCATCAAGAACAAAGTCGTGCTCCACAACGATCCTCAGCGGGAAATGCTTACATTCCCCCATGATGACATCAGAATACCAGTAAGTACAGTGTTTCTGTTTCCTGAAAGTCTTTTCTCTCCTTACATTTTCCGTAACTTAAAGTATATTAAATCATAATACTTTGAGTTGCAGTGACTCTGTGCTTCACGCGTTGGACTCATGACCAGATGTTCTGTGGTGTGTCCTTAGATGATTCATTTTATTATACTTGTCTCCATAAGATATAACCATAAAAGTATCGTTGTCCAGTAAAAGACCAAAAACTAAACAAACCATTTCATAAGAAAGCATTGTTGCCCAGTAAAAAAACGAAACTAAACAAACCATATCATAACAAAGTATTGTTGGCCAGTAAAAAAACCAAACTAAACAAACTGTATCATAACAAAGTATTGCTGGCCAATAAAAAACCAAACTAAACAGACCGTAAAAGTATTGTTGTCCAGTTCAAGACCAAACTAAACTTACCATATGATAAAATTTTCGTGAATTAGTGAGGAAATTAACTCGGATATTGTGATAAAAGATGTATATGATTAAAATGCCAATCACTATCAGGACGGATAGTACTCAGAGTTTGTAATAAGTTTGTCTAGTATTCTCTCAGCATCCTGTTTGTTTGCACCCCCTATCACTTTTAAAAAAAGATGGCATCAAGGATATAAAAATGTACAAAACTTAGTCATTTCATTCATTGATTTGTACGTTCCAAACTGATAGTCACCAGGGGGTTCCAAACACTTGTTGGCATTTCAATTCAAAGAGGAGTTTCTTTAGCAACAGTGGTTGCCATATTTGCTTGGGCCAGTCTGTGTTTTCAAGCAACAAATGTGATGTAGTTCACCATCTTTGAAAATCTCAATAATGCTGTAAAATTTGGATTTACATTTCTTTGAACATGTGTATACAAGAGTTCCTCCTATTTCTTTGTTCATTTTGTCTTAGAAATATTAAAACTAAACATTGTAATATTGGATACAGATGACACAGTTTTTACTGAAATAGACTGTTCTATAAACCCCCAAATGGACAGCAAGCAGTCTGTTTGCTTGTTTACATTGTGAGCTTCCCTATGCTTTGAAACACAGATAATTTGACAGTGTTAGGTACCCCTTGGTTCCCATCAGGTTAGAAATTATAAATCAATGAATGAAATGACTAGGTACCCCTTGGCACCAGTGGGGTTAGAAATTATGAATCAAAGAATGAAATGACTAGGTAACCCTTGGCACCAATTGGGTTAGAAATTATGAATCAATGAATGAAATGACTAGGTAACCCTTGGCACCAATCGGGTTAGAAACGGTGAATCAATGAATGGAATTGCTCTGTACCCCTTGGCACCAGTCAGGTTAGAAATCATGAATCAAAGAATGAAATGACTTGGTAACCCTTGGCACCAATCGGGTTAGAAATAGTGAATCAATGAATGGAATGACTAGGTACCCCTTGGCACCAGTCGGGTTAGAAATTATGAATCAATGAATGAAATGACTAGGTACCCCTTGGTTCCCATCGCGTTAGAAATTATGAATCAATGAATGAAATGACTAGGTATCCCTTGGCACCAGTCGGGTTAGAAATTATGAATCAATGAATGAAATGACTAAGATTTGTACATTTTTTATATCCTTGATGGTAGTGGGATACAAAGAAACAGTAGGATGTGAGCATACTTTAACAGCTTTGTTAGTGTCATGTTATGTCCATGATTGAGCATATAGACTTACAATTGTTGCTTTTAAAAGTCTCTGATTATGTTTTTTTTTTCTATTGTTGAACATCTTTTATATTTTTGATGATTCATGTGACATGTATGTGCAAAATGTCTTTTTATGTCTATTTTTTATTTATTATTATTATCAAAGACACATAGGTAAAAGTGTCAGGGTTGGAGACCAGGATACACTCCTTTGCAAATTTTTTGGACAAAATTATCACTATGTAAGTACAAAAATTGGTTGATCGTTTGATCTATCGAGAGAGAACTATTGCAGGAGTTTAGCTTATTTGATTAAGAGAGAAGAGAGCAAAAGATTTAGTATACATTATTTTCTGAAACATGGTTATAGCAACATGTACATTTCTTTACATGATATACTGATCATAACTTTCTCTAGTCTAGACAACTTGCTTTATTGAAGCACATTTATGTAAGTCGTCAACTTCAGAAATGTTTTTCCTTCAAAATGCGTAAAAGCATTGTATTTTTGTACTTAATAAAAGTTCTTTAAAGCTTGTTTAAAATGTGATTTATGAGGATGGGTATTGCAGTACTTGGACTTATAAACGTAATACTTTGTGTGTAATGGGATTTATGAGGATGGGTATTGCAATACTTGGACTTATAAACATAATACTTTGTGTGTAATGGGATTTATGAGGATGGGTATTGCAATACTTGGACTTGTAAACGTAATACTTTGTGTGTAATGGGATTTCTGAGGATGGGTATTGCAATACTTGGACTTACAAACGTAATACTTTGTGTGTAATGGGATAACATTGAAACATCATCTACCTTTTGCCTATTGTCTAAACAAGATCTTTTCTTGGGATGAATTATAATTTTGTGCACAAGTGCATATAGTAGTAATCAAAGACACAAAGTCAGACCAAAATCTCTGACCCATGTTACATTCCCAAAACAGATGGCATATGGATTCATAAAGCTGCCCACAAAATAAAGCACAAATTTCTATCTGTTATAAAAATAAAAATGCATTTGTAGCAATAATTCTGTGTAGAATCTGTATCTGAAACTATCTTATTTGTGGACACCTTGTTAATTTGAATGTAAGAGAGAAAAATTTTGTTGTCAGTCATCATCTTCTGAATGACCAAATTCTCTGTGCCACTTGCCACTTGAGGTAGGAATTTCCCCGTTTTGATCAGTTTCTTGTAAATACTTTGCAACCAGTTTTTTCCACTACAATGTGAAGTAGTTTAGAGCTGATGCATGAATCTGTGAGGTGTTCAGTTTGTCTTGTTCCAACTTTTGTCTGATATTCAGTCGTTGCTCTTATTAAGCCTTGATGTGTTAGGTTATTTGTTTGAATTGAAAAAAAAAAAAAGCTGAAACTAATTCATACTAAACCACTATCCACTAGCATCCACTAAGTGATAAACTCTTCTAATTCCATGTTCAAACTATTTCTTATAAAAAGCAGATTTACCACATACTCAAATATTGTGATTGTGCCGTACGGAGCCATTTAAAGAAAAAATCAACATGTGTGTCAAGTGAAAAAGTATTTTTTAAAAATTGATCCATGCGCAAAAAAATCTTTCTAGAAAGCATTAAGCAGCTTCATATTTTTCTTTAGGTAGTGGAAAGTGGAAATTAGTGATATTTTAAGATTGTAAGATGTGTTTCCATTGTGTTGATGTAGTTGAAAGTCATCTAATTCAGGTGATCTTTAATGCTTCAGTGATTGAAAATACATGTACATCTATAATTTTCAAGCCTTTCAAATCGTAATCATTTACAAAAACATTTCTTCTAATTTTATCAAGTGAATTATTTGACATAAATTTATCGAATAGATTTATAATTTTGATTAGTTATTTTTTATGGGGATGGTAAGGATAGAAGTAGATGGCTTATTTTATATAATACTAACCTTTATATAACTGTGATTCGACCAAATGGTGTGAGGGCTCTCTTTGACCACTGGTTTAATATGATTTGTTTTTCTTCAGTATTATTTTAATAATTTATTTGTACCATTTTCTTCAAGCTTCATTGAAAACTTTACACCTTGTACTGTAAAATCACTCTCTCCCCAGATTATATGATAGTTCTGACATAATCAATCCTAACTTGCAACTTTACTTCCAAACCAGATAACATAAGTTGTTGTAAGTCCAGAAAATTTAGAACATTAAAATAAGAGAGTAAGTGCAGAATTCAAGAATTTACTATTCCCATCTTGAGTGACAAAAGTATCATCTGCATCTGTTATTTATTTGTACATGTATCCCTTTCATATTTAGACTTCCTCTTACGATGTCTTTCAGGATGTCTGCACAGAGGACAAATATATAAGGAAATAAGGAGTCTTCTTGTCAACATCCTCTTTATATGTAAAACCAAGAAGAGATGATGCTATTTACTGTAACACATGATTTGATACTATTATAAGAAGTTGATATCCAGTTTATAATAGAATCACCAAAGTTGAAGAAAGATAGGACATTCTTAATGTAGTACAAAGCAACTGAATCAAAGGCTTTCTCAAAGTTAATTAATTGTAATATACCCGGAATTTCACGTTATTCAATGTAAAATATGAAATCACACACGGTTCTGATATTTTCCCCAATATATCTGCCTTTAATAAAACCAGTCTGATCTTCATTTATAAGGTGAGGTAAGATGCTTTTCAATCTATTAGCTATACAAGCAGAGGCAATTTTTATATGAAACATTCAGCAATGTTAGTGGTCTCCAGTTTTTAAGATTCTGCCCTGGTTTGTCACATTTTGGTTATCAAGTAACTATTCTCTCTTTCTGTGTTGATGAAAATTTCCCTATACTGTAACCATAGTTCATGGATCTGACAAGGAAAGAAAACAAATCTTTCCAAAAAAACCTTTTAAAAAAATCAGTAGTAAAATGAAATAAACCTGGACATTTATTGTCTACCATTTCTTTTAGGCATCTTAATGCTTACTCAAAAGATATAGGATGTACTATTGATATTTTCTCGAAGTTATGTAGTTTGTGAAAATCCACATTCATATTAAAAAGTTCATTTACCGTGATAGAATCTACTTTCCTTTATTTATACCAATGCTCAAAATAGTTCTTCGTTTCTTGTAAAATTTCCTTTTGAATTATTGTCCGTGATGCATCGTCCCTTATTAACATAGGGATCATTTATTAACAATTTTTTTCCTCAAGGCTGTAGAAATGCTTTGTAACATATTCTCCCTCATCAACCCATTTTCTAGAACAGATCATAACCCCTTTCATATTTTCCTCTTGCATTCCATCAACTCTTCCATTTTCTGTTTAGTTCTAGTAAATTTTCTAAAGTTTCACAATTTTTTTTCTGATTCCTTAATTCTTCTAATAACTCAGCTTTTTTTAAAGCTCTCTTTTTTTTGTAGGAGGCAAAATAAATAGTTTTACCTTGTATTTCTAATAGCAATGTTTAAAAAAATAACTGATCATTTATCACAAGTGGTTTTTCGACATTCATCCTGTGAAATCTCAAGTGGGTTTTCCGCATATTGTTCTACAACATCATGTGCAGTTTGTTTATCTATTTGCACATATTCTGCACCTTTCAATAAGGAATTATTCAACTTCAAAAAAAACCTTGTTCCTCTTGAAATGTTTGAAATTAAAATTTAATAATCACAATGGAGTGATCTGTTCTGTACTCGGGTTCAATCAAAGCTTCCTTAACATTTGCTAAGAGATGGTCTGATATATAAAAAACTAACCTAGCATATTTTAAAGGGTTTGTTTCCATACACGTACATGCATACCCATGGGTATCCATGTTTAATTCCCCCAAAATATCAGTCAGATCAAAATCATGAAATAAATCAAGGACTTTCCCCCAGCTTTGCGATTATTGATATTCAAATAATGATAAATGTAGTATAGTTCATGGTAAGATTAAAGTCACCTATTAAAATTATATTTAGCCCAAAAAATAACATTTGTTTCCAGTTGGCTGACCATACAATTTTTGGTTGCCGACCCTAGCACTTTTTTCTCCCAAGGTAATAAAAAAATAAATAAAAATTTATAAATTTTTTTTTTAAATTCTCAGAATGATTTGTGCGTCAAATTGAGTCACATTTGTCCAGCACCTGAAGTGCTTCATACATTTTATATAGCAATCATTATAATATACATTATAATGATTTGTGTATATATATATATATATATATATATATATATATATATAAAATCTTTGTTTTTCCCTTTTCATTATGTACATGAGTGTTATCCTTTGTTTAGATCTACATAGGAGACTGGTGTACCTTTGTTTGGGCTGTATATGTTTATTAAAGTCATTTAACATAAGCTTGTTAACTTTATTGCTATGTACTTTGAATTCAAAAATTATTATTTAGTAAAAAGCAACATCACTAGCATTTTGATGCATTTGAGCGAAAAGTAACCCATTCATTTCCCAGTGTGGACCTAATATATTTTTTCCATTCTTAACAAAATTTGTATCTAATAAAAAAATCTATGATCATTTTATTGCTTTAAAAAAAGTTGAAAACATCTCTTTATTTCTTAGGGTCCTTTAGTCCCTGACAAATTAATAATTAATTTAATTAATACCTTCCATTTTGCTGCTTCAAGCCAATTTAAATTGTGGATGTACTGGACCAGTGCCAGTTCTAACTGTGCAGAGATTCTGTTCAACAAGATAATGGAAAGCTGCAGATCGGTACTAGACAGCTATTTAATTTGAAAAGTAACAATGTACATGCATTTAAATATAAATTTCAAATCAATAACCAGAGCAGCGTAAAGAAGAGAGCTTATACTGGACAAATGTGACTCAATTTGATGCACAAATCATTTTGAGAATTTTAAAAAATTTATAAAAAAATTTTATTAATTTTTTTACCTTGGGAGAAAAAAGTGCTAGGATCGGCGACCAAAAGTTGGATGGTCAGCCAACTGGAAACAAATGTTATTTTTTGAGCTAAATATAATTTTAATAGGTGACTTTAATCTTACCATGAACTCTACTACATTTATCATTATATGAATATCAATAATCGCAAAGCTGGGGGAAAGTCCTTGATTTATTTCATGATTTTGATCTGACTGATATTTTGGGGGAATTAAACATGGATACCCATGGGTATGCATGTACGTGTAGGGAAACAAACCCATTAAAATATGCTAGGTTAGTTTTTTTTATATCAGACCATCTCTTAGCAAATGTTAAGGAAGCTTTGATTGAACCCGAGTACAGAACAGATCACTCCATTGTGATTATTAAATTTTAATTTCATTAATTTCAAACATTTCAAGAGGAGCAGGGTTTTTTTTGAAGTTGAATAATTCCTTATTGAAAGGTGCAGAATATGTGCAAATAGATAAACAAACTGCACATGATGTTGTAGAACAATATGCGGAAAACCCACTTGAGATTTCACAGGATGAATGTCGAAAAACCACTTGTGATAAATGATCAGTTATTTTTTTAAACATTGCTATTAGAAATACAAGGTAAAACTATTTATTTTGCCTCCTACAAAAAAAAGAGAGCTTTAAAAAAAGCTGAGTTATTAGAAGAATTAAGGAATCAGAAAAAAAAATTGTGAAACTTTAGAAAATTTACTAGAACTAAACAGAAAATGGAAGAGTTGATGGAATGCAAGAGGAAAATATGAAAGGGGTTATGATCTGTTCTAGAAAATGGGTTGATGAGGGAGAATATGTTACAAAGCATTTCTACAGCCTTGAGAAAAAAAATGCCTATGTTAATAAGGGACGATGCATCACAGACAATAATTCAAAAGAAAATTTTACAAGAAATGAAGAACTATTTTGAGCATTGGTATAAATAAAGGAAAGTAGATTCTATCACGGTAAATGAACTTTTTAATATGAATGTGGATTTTCACAAACTACATAACTTCAAGAAAATATCATTAGTACATCCTATATCTTTTGAGTAAGCATCCTTACAGTTGACATTTTGCCAATGTTGTCTGCCGTAAATGTGAAAATTAAAGCAGTTGAAGGTTACATCATGTTGGCATATTATTAAAGGCAAATAATTCTTAATGGCTAGCCAGTCCATGTTTAGCATGGTGAAAAAAAACAAAAAAAACCAAAATATGTACGATATAAAGGAGTTAATTCTTTAAAGTGTTGATGTACAAGTATATTCCTGTGTATAATATTAAACAATATTCAATCATTTAATTGTTATTTTAGTAATGTATATTGTTTATGGACTATATATATATATATGCAATAAACTGAAAATGAACAGTGCAAAACTAGTATCTAACTAGCCTGAGCGTTTTCAACTCTTAATGTCTTTTTCAAAGGCAAATACAAAACATAGACAAGACATACAAATAAAACACAAAAACCATTGTGTTTGCAAAACTTTACAAGGCTGTTTCTACAGGAATTAAACCTTTAAATTTATTATGTTTCAACTAGTTTATTTCAACTTGTTGCGGATGCTTGAAAATATTTTTATTGACCTTGAAATCGACGAGCCATAACGACATCTGTTGTTTTATGTAAATTTATGTAAGCACATATTATATCCTGGATATTTCATTGTCATAGTAGTAATTATGGGCTATTAAGCAAATTTAGAGAATTACTTATAAGAAAATGTGTTGGCTGCAAAACATAATTTCATTTGTGCATGGTTGTCTTTTTTTAATCTTCTTGGTTTAAACCGCTTGGTTTCAATGTTCTAAGGTGGCGTATCCAGTAAGATTCCTTTTCTGTCCTGGTTTCGGAACTCCAGTTGGGGTTGTGAGCAATTGCAATAAGTGTTATATCACTAAACGTGTGGCCAGGGGAGGAGAAGTGTTCTGCGACCGGGCTTCTGTACAGCTTCTTAGTCATCCAATCAGATCTGTGAAGGTTGAAAATATTTTGACTGTGATCAAGACCACCTTAGTCAATCTGGCTCCTGTGGCGATAAATGATGCAAAACTTGTCAGCATATTATAGAGACCAGGACATTTTCTAGCACAGTGACTAGAGAGAAACTAAACGTACATGGTCCAAACAAAACATGCAAAACAGAGAATGTAATTTATCTCATCACATGTAAGATCTGTAGCCTTCAGTATGTCGGAGAAACTGAAAAGCTACACAGAAGGACCAAATGTCAGCTGTAAGGATGGGTATGCAGTATAGGTTTTTCTTCTTTGATATAAGCTCTCTTCTTTATGCAGCTCTGGTTACTGATTTGAAATTTATATTTAAATGCATGTACATGGTTACTTTTCAAATTAAATAGCTGTCTAGTACTGATCTGCAACTTTCCATTATCTTGTTTAACAGAATCTCTGCACGATTAGAACTGGCATTGGTCCAGTACATCCACAATTTAAATTGGCTTGAAGCAGCAAAATGGAAGGTATTAATTAAATTAATTATTAATTTGTCAGGGACTAAAGGACCCAAAGAAAAAAAGAGATGCTTTCAACTTTTTTTAAAGCAATAAAATGTTCATAGATTTTTTTATTAGATACAAATTTTGTTAAGAATGGAAAAAATATATTAGGTCCACACTGGGAAATGAATGGGTTACTTTTCACTCAAATGCATCAAAATGCTAGTGGTGTTGCTTTTTACTAAATAATAATTTTTGAATTCAAAGTACATAGCAGTAAAAGTAACAAGCTTATGTTAAATGACTTTAATAAATATATACAGCCCAAACAAAGGTACACCAGTCTCCTATGTAGATCTGAACAAAGGATAACTCTCGTACATTTATCTTAATCAATCCCTGACGCACATGATTCTTTGCTGGATCCACTGCACTTGAAAGGACTGTTATTCGCCATATGATTTGTATTCTTTATGCTGCTAATGCTAAAGCAAGCATCACCGAGATAACAAAAATGATACTGAATCATGCTGAAAAGAACACACATATTAGATTTCCATGCACAGTATGTTGAAAAAACAGACGATTATTTAAAAAATAAGTGCAGGGTATATGGAGGAAGGGAGATAACTCCACAGAGTGCCTATATTCAGTATATGTATGCTATTTGAAAATATGAAACTTTTAACTGCAACTCTTGTTGTTTGTTATCATCAAATGCCATAATTTTAAGTCGCATTATATTCAAGAAAACGATTCATCAGTTGCACAAATCTAAAAATATTTATTTATCACATTGATATTTCCATGGAAGAAAAAAATAATACGGAATTAGTATACCTATTACTGAGTAATTTTTCTATGTATATTATGTTGTGCTGAACCCCCTCCCCCTGCCAAAAATGAAAGACCTAATATAACTTAAAAAAGCCCAATCAATATAGATTGTTATTAAGGTGTAGTTGCCAATGCTAAAATGCTAGTATAAGCCGAAGTAAAAGCATACCAAATCATGCTGAATCAGCATGCAAAATTAATCTCCATAAACATCATGAAATTTTATGGAGTAAGAGAGATAACTCCATATGGTGCCTCTGTAAAAGAGAGATAACTCCATATAGTGCCTATGTACAAGAGATAATTCCATATGGTATCACGGTACCAATTGTTTTTCCATAGACCTCAATGCTAATGTTTTGTGAAATAAATATACTTTCTATCCTACCTCAGCATGCATGTCACCCACTGTAATAGAGAACAATGTTAGATTGTCAATTTGACAAGGAGAGAACTGGGTACTCCATTGCATTTAAGAGAGATAACTCTGCTGGAACTAGACAGGGGTAAGAGTTATCTAGTTACACCAGACACATTTTCAGTCATGTGTACCACATTTAAAAAAAAAATCATAAAAAATACAAAATGTGATATAGTTATGAATTAACATAATCTCACATGTTGCCAAGAGGCTCAACTTTTTTTTAAGCCAAACAGAAAGTACAGTTCTTACATAATGCACCAATCACAGCTAGTTTTGTGGTTTATTTCTGAATGCAGTGTTCCCTACACCTTAAGCTCCGCCCACCTGGGGTTGTACAAATTGGTACCGTTATACCATATAGTGCCTATATACAAGAGAGATAACTCCATATAGTGCCTATGTTTAAGAGAGATAACTCCATATAGTGCCTGTGTACAAGAATATCTTATGTATGATATTTGAAAGTGTCAAAACTTCAGACTGATAACTGACTAAAGTAAATTCTTTATAGAGTACATTCATTTATGTCAATTAGATTTGCAAACCTGATACAATATACATAATATCCTTACATGCCAAGCAAACATTCATGGTCTAAATGCATCGAATCCACAAAGAGAACTGTTTAAATATTTTCACCTGAGACATGCTGTGGTATTCCATAAACAAACGAGTCATCTTTCATCTGTGCTGCGCAAATTTCAACAGCCTTGTTGTGTATTCGTTTGAGGCTGACGCTTGCTTTCCTCTGCTTGTGTTATTATTTGTTCTCCATGGGCCTCTAACACAGATATCTGCTTTCATTCTAGCTCACTAATGGTTTCAGAATGAAACTACATGCAAGATTTGACCTCATTCTTTTTTTTTTCCTTTTTACTTTTCCATTCATTCATATAGGAAGAAAAGGTGACTTTTACATTTTCTAGCTCATTGTCTATTTCAACAAATAGATTCTGGAATTTTGTGTCTGTCCTATCCAATGTCACATTCAGTGATACTTTCAAATGATCAATTTTTTTTATCCAGCCTAACAAGCATTTGGTTTCAACATTGATTTATTTTTCCCCACTGGGGGACTCAATAACTGTTGACCCAGTCCATGGTAGGATCGGTATTGTTACAACCACTTCCCCTAACTATTCTAGTGTGAGTCAGATAAGACACCTCTTTTTGCATTGCCTCTGCTGACATCACTAAAGTTTACATTCACATGTAAAATTTAAAACACAGTCATCATTCAGTCAACTGACCTAGACCCGGCAATGATGCCCAAAACATTTTGACTATCTAGCCATAAAATTGTAATATACTGTAATTGCATCAATAATTTTCTAGCAGTTTGCTACATTTAGCATGTCTGTACCCTTCTTGACTGCATTTATAGCTACTAAAACAGAACACAGCCATGTTGGGGGAAACACCAACCAGAAGTATGTTTTACGCTATTTGATAATTTGATACAGATGGGGATTATGTCATCCTGTCTGCCTGCACTTCCATATATCCATGTGTTATGCAGTGTATCTATTACACAGTTGAAGATATAACTTGAGACTTTGTGTTTTGGCTGGGGGTGGTCTGTAAATGTACATAATGTTTTCAAAATTTTGATTTTACCCCGGGGATGAAGATAGGGTGATGGAGGAGATTTAAAACAAATTTAATAACATGTGTTTTCATGAATATTTTTGATAAAGGTCTGGAAGTTGACATGTATCATTATAAAGGAAAGGACAACAAAAGTCTGAATTACACCCTTGGGTCTTGCTCTAAGAGAACATTGTCCTAGGGCAAGGGTTTTATCCAAGACATGCAATCACACAACCTACACCCTTCAGTTATATTAAATATCTTAGTCTGATCATAGAAGTGCTTGATTTCTAGATCAGCCTTCAAAATCAAGTTTGAAATGATATTTTGCAAGTGAGTAATGAGATGCTTTCATTAATATATTGTTATTTAATCATTATGTTAACTGCATTTGAAGAAGTTGTGCAATGTTGGCCGTGTAGATTTTGGTATTTGGTGATAATTTCTCCTGTTTTGTACAGTTCTGATGCAAGGTTCTCCATAGGATTTTGAAAGTTAGAGTTCAAGGCTCCTTCACTGAAAAAAGTTGGAGTGTCAGCCCTAAACACAGAAGTCCCAACACTGAGACCTTTCTTTTGTCCTTGCAGTAATTCAGGACATGTGCATATTGTTCAGTTGCCAATATAAATATCATCAGGCTGGCAGTGCTCATTCAGTATGAAATATTTAGTATAATTATAAACAAAATCAAAGTGCAAGGTAATTGAGAAATGGGATAAATGCGATTGTAAGTGATGTTATACCTATAACCAGATAATATATGTCGATGGCTTTATGTTGCCATTCATAAATTTTGTGTAGTGCCTGAAGGAATCAAGGAAGCGATTCAAGGTTTTTTTGTACATTAATTTATTTAATTAGTTTTAAAAATTCCATTTTAAATAAATAAATTTGACAAGCTGCTGGAAGAAGAAACAAATGACTATATTCCATTCACCTTTTTGGTTTTCTTTGTGCAGCACAGTATATTACATTAAATTTTTTTGTAAAACTTTATCTCCCCTACAGATTTAGGATCAAAATGGCACATAATTGAGGGTTCACGGGACCATTGAATTTTTGCAAGTTTGGGATTCCATGAATTGCCGTTGAATGCTTACTTCCACTGCATACCTACAGTTTATAATATGCCATTGTTTTCTCCTTTTGCATTACATGGGAAATGTCCACTTCCATGGTTCATTCTACTAATCTCTCAGTTTCTTAGGCATTCTATCTTCTTTTTCAATATTAAATAACTACTTTCTGTTGCCAGATACCACAAGAAACAGGTTCTTCTAAAGTATTGAGTTTGGAACCAAAGAACGGAATTAAAGTTACCATCGGAAACCACATATTTATAAGTACTAAAAAAAACAAAAGTATATCTGCACATTACACTGAAATACAGCTGATTTTTTAATGATTTTTGATGAGTGCAAAGGAGTTCTTATTTGTCTGACAAACAAAATATGTCCCAAAATATTGGCATTATTTTTCCAAATTCGTCATACAGTAAAATGCAGGTGTTCCAACTACAACAGACAGATATAAAATATGATGACTTTATGAGTCCTGAGTGATACGTATCAAAGTGAGGTGTCAAAACACATGGCTGTAAGTTGTTTCTGATCACAGTGATGCTAAGGCGCCAACAGTCAATTAACATTTGACATAATTTTCCTTCTCTACTAAAATCTGACCTGACTTGACCTAATTCCTTGACAGTCATTTGACATTTGATTGATAATAAAACTCACAAAACAACATTAATGATGCTCAGTTTCATAGAAACAGATCAAACAAAGAAAAAGTTTGCCCCAAAAATTAAGCATACCAATGACTTAAGTGTTGGAATTTTAATCATAATGCATAAAAAATTTAAAATTTGTATTTTCTTTATATGTATTCCAAGAACCATGTAATGCACACGAGTTGGAACCATTCTCATAAGTTGTGACCATTGCCACTGTGCTGATAATGAAAAAAATAAAAAAAATAAGTTTTGTCTTTGTTCATCAAAAGTTATTCATTAAACACTCATATTTTGTTGTAACATACTGTGTGGGGTCTATTCAGTTGTAACATCCTGTGTGGCTTCTGTTCATTTGTAATATGCTGTGTGATGTCTATTCAGTTGTAGCATATTCATTGGGGTCTATTCAGTTGTAATATACTGTGTGAGGTTGTTTCAGAGATACTGTTCTCATTTAAAACTGCCCCTTTTAAAAGTTGACTGGTTCTGGCAGATTTCTCTAACGTGTTGATAGAACACATAAGATACTATGTTTGGGTTTCTAAAAATAATTTAAAATTTTTTTTTTCATTTTTAAAAGTGGTAGATTTCAACTATATAATGGTATGTGCAGTAGGTGGCCTTTAGAATG